>CAJDSM010023200.1:8735-22431 GCA_903981925.1 Ostrea lurida
AAAAAAAAAAAATCATCTCTGTCTTGGCTGGTGTAGTGAATTTAAAAAGTGTCACTGTTAGGCAGTTGATCCAAAGGTTTTATGATCAAGTGCTCCAGGGGTTTCTGAATATGTTTTGAATTATTCTAAAATGGCAAATGTTTTGGCACATTGATAAAAAAAATTAAATTTCCAGCACCATAACATTACTATACACACATTAATTTTATGCACATTAGATAATGTATGTTATATATCCTGAAGGAAATGCTTGCAGTATTGTACATGTATTGGTTTGTGGAGTGTACATGCCACTAGGTGTCTCTGTAGACTGAGGAGTTAGGGTCTGACAGTTCCAAGCTTGAAATTCCAACGGCCACTATGTATCACAGCACAGTATAACACGCTTTTAACGAATTCACACTCAATTTATTAATTTTCATGCGAGAAAAATAGCAAAAATATTAATGGATATGATGAAGTTTGGTTACAGTGAACTGTCTTTCGCTGTCCCTGGAGGTTCACTGTAACCATGTTTTACTGTCATCTGATATGGGGTGACCACGGGTCAGACTTTCAAATTCCAGCCTCTTCAGTGACCTCGTGATGTTGCTTGTTTTGGTCCTTGCACAAGACACTTTAAACCTATGTCATGTCTCAGTTCCAACTGGGTGTTTGCTTTAGCTTTGGGTATAACTATTACTGAGTGACAGATCTGTTAGACCTTTAGAAACCAATTTCAAAGTGTTGGGTTGGGGACACATTTCACAATGTGAATTCTGAAAAAAAATAGAATACTGAAAAGTAGACTGGCCTATCCCTCTTATTCCTGTGGGCTCCACTTGTATACCAACATTGATTAGCCAGACGGCTAGGATTTAGGTGGGTTTTAATCATAATTGTACATTATTTTAAACAAGAGTTAACTAACGTTGTAGGTCACCAAAGCATTTCCGTAGGATGTCCTTTCAGTCCCGTAGAGGAAGGGAATCAAAGATGCATTGGGACAAAATTCCAGATGAAACTGATATATTAATGACTCACACGGGTCCTTGTGGTAAGATGTTCAAAATCGTTGTAAGGCAAACCGGAATCTTGGCAAAGAGGGAAATTATTGGGTCTCAGATATCATTACTGAACTAGTTGTGGATATAGCACAAGCATTGCTAATGTGCAGATTATTTGTGTGTGTCCATTTGTGTTTAGCTTGCTGACAAGATTCAAAGAGAAGTATAAAACTTGCAATGATGACAGTTTGCATACTTAACTAATTAATGCATTTTTTAATTATTTCATATCATTAGGGGATCCTCTGCTTATAGTGGTGCTCTTATTGGGAAATTCCTGCATTACCCACCCCCGCCCTCACTGGAAGTTTATTTGGTAGGGCTAGGGGCTGAAAAGGGCAATTCTATAAAGGTCACACCCCTTTAAATTCTGTGGATCCACTCCTGATTTCCCATGATATAATAAGCTGTGCTTGATCAGTAACACAATTATACAGTGGCGGATTTAGAGGGGGCCCAGGCCTTTTTGGTGACCAAACTTAATTATTATGTATCTATAGATATATAGCTAAATTACCCCTAAAAGTAACTTTAAAAGCTCTAAAACCCGAGAGCTTCCGCTTTGGCTTCATCCCAGACCTTAAGCTTATTGGCTCCCTTTTCAACGGACCGGGCCCCCCCCCCCCCCCACCTATTCGACAAATCCTGGATCCACCACTGTTATAGATAATGTTCAACTTTTACAGCATTACCATGATTGTATTGCCATATACTTTTCCTATCAGTTTGTATTTTGCTTGAAATTCCTGAAAATCAAAGTGATGAATTATACATGTATTACCAGGTTTGGGTCAGTTTACACTTTTTTATAATCTGCTTTGCTTTCAAGTCTGAAAAATAGTTTTTGTATTATATAATATATGTGTATATTGATATTTCAGTTCAATGATGATTTTATTTGGTTTGTCAGGACACGGTGATATAACAGGGGGCAACAATAACGTAGGGTGTGTGGAACTCCTTAATACGGTACAGAAGCGAGTGAAACCAAAGTATCATGTGTTTGGACACATTCATGAGGGTAAGAGTTTCTGACTTCCTAATTTGACAGACCATTCACAACCTGATTTTCACACTGTGCTGGTACTGAATATTTGATCTTCCCCCTAGCTGTTTCTGCCTCCAAATGGTTGTATCATCTTCTAGCTCTTCCTCTGTATCTTTAACAATGGCTGAAAGATTTTGCAACAATTGTAACTGAAATATTAGGAATACGAAGCAAATAAACTGCTGCAATTAGAAAAAGATTGTAAGGTCCTAAATACCAATTTTCATTGAAACATAGGTTGGCACAGGGTCATTGAATTATTTTACACATGTACTGTATGTATTTGTGTAATGAAGTGTATACATGTATTAATGTAGACTATTATACCACTACTGTACTTGCAGGATACGGAGTGACATCAGATGGACATACAGTCTTTATAAACGCCTCGACCTGTACGAGGAGATACCAGCCCATAAACCCACCTATTGTTTTTGACTATGCCATTCCAGAAGGACATAATAAAGAAGAACTTTTACAGCTGGAGAAGGGTTCCTGATACTGATCAAATTTTATTTTTTACGTAATGTTTAATGTAATGTCTACATTATATTGTTATTATCGAGTTTAAAAAGTTAATATTGGTTCGATATTTTTTTTCCATATGTCTTCTGCGTTTTACTAATCCATTTTTCCTTGGTACAATTCAAAATCTGGCAAATGTTGAACACAAGGAAGCTCGATCTGAAGAAGCATTACTGTAAATTATATTTCTGTCAGTAATTGTCATTTATGTGAAACCTGAGAGAGAGAGAGAGAAAAACGAGAGAGATTGTCTGTGATACTAATTTCTGGCATTAATTTTGTCTTTTTCAAGCCATGTGTTCAGGATACTCAGCAGTGCACCACATTACTCATTTGTTTAATACTTTTACAGTAAATTTTTAAAGCACTGTAAACGACCAATTTTGCAATGAGAATCTTTTAAAGTCTGATTTACATGTACTAGGAAATTGTTTAATCCATATATACCTTTTAACAACTGCATGTACTTCAAAATCAATTTTATGCTATATTTTTATATGTAACATTTTTATCTTATTTTAAATTATTGAATATTTGCAAATAAAACCATGTATATTTCATATGTTTTTTTTTTATTTATTTATTTCTTGGAGAACTTTACATTTATACTCTTTGATAAAAAATTGTGGCATTATAAGTTTGATGATGGAGGTGGGTTTTTTTTAACAGTGGGTAAAAAGGTTAGCAAATTGAGGAGACAAGTGTATGACAATTAATTTGGCAATGTGATTATTGGAATCTACAATGTCAATTAATTATTCTACACACAAGTACTCTGAAGTTGATATTAAGACAATGCTGGAGTTCCTCTTATTCACAATATCTTTATAGTCTTTGGTGACCAGGTCTTCTGACAGTCTGTTGGAATAACCATGAGCAAGAATTGTGCTCCTTTGTTAGCTGACCTATTTTTATATTCTTACAAGGCAGAATTTATTCAAAAGCTTCTACAGGAGAAGAAAAATCTCGAACTTTTAGTTATATTGACAACTTATTATCCTTTATTAATATTCTTATGTCAAATTCAATGAACTTCATATGAAAGACACCAAAGAGTCTTCCATGTCTGCTTCATACTTGGATATTTTATCAGGGCTGTAACCAGGGGGAGTACATGTGCACCCCCTTTTAAAAATGAAAATCCTGAAATATCTAAGCTTCCAGGGGTTTCGCCCCCTACCAGGGTCCATCCTCAGCTTGCTGGGGATCTGAAGCGGTCCCCAGGTCCATTGAAAATGTTAAAACCTTTCAGTTTCCAGGGGTTTCACCCCATGGACCCCCTACCAGGCCCTGTCCTAGACCCGCTGGGGGCCTCCAGACTCTTAAGAAAATACTAAATTCTCTCTCATCTTTCGGGGGCTTCGACCCCTGATCCCCTTACCAGGACTAACCCTGGACCTACTGGGGGCCTAAAACGGTCACCAGACCCCTTGCCTTACAATCTTGTGCACCCCCCAATAGAAATTCCTGGTTACGGCCCTGTTTATTGAACAGCTCAACTTAATTACAAACGGGATGATTACAGCTAAGTAACAGCATTCCATCATCACCTGCATATTAAATTTTTAAAAATTACACCGATTTTGCCCCTGTTTCAAAAAATAATTTGAGAAGTGATGCTGGTATTTAATTATCCTTTTTTTTTTTTTCAAAAAATCAATATCATGTCAATTTGTGTTCAATAATATTTTTTTATATTTCTGTGTCCAGACTAATATCGTGATAATGGTCGAAGTTTTGGTACACTTCGCTGACTAGAAAAACACTGATCTCCAGAGGACTCGCCTATAAGTCGGACATAACTTTGGACCAAAATTTTACTCCCAAAAATCCGAGTATATCCGATAACTATGTTATTTCTAATGGTCAGCAAAACTTTGAACGTCATTTATTGAGTTACAAGTAAGATACAGCACTTACAATTCTTTGTTAAGTAAACAAGGCTCGTGCCATATCGATGTTCAACGAGTAGCCGTTCTGCAACTGGGTGGGAGCCCAAACCCATCTTTCCTCAGTTGGTCCTACCATTCCTTCTAGTACGGATAATGGGCACGAGGTTTCCCTCAACTTTAACCGATTGACGTATCAGCAGCATGCTCCTATCGTTTGCATTACCGTCACTGAGGCAGGTTATTTCTCCGTATATGCAAACAGATGGGACAGCATTAAGAAAAACAGCCTTTCCTAATTCAGAAAGGCACAGGAATATGGTGACAAGCCGGCGGCGCAGGATACCAATACCCTGACGAGTCTGATGTTCACATGAACTCGATCTATTCTATATATATATATATACATAAAGATTTTAATTAAATGCATAAAAAACGACACCTCCTCGATAAAGTCAAGTATTTAACCACACTTCCCTCCTGGAACTGAGTTTGGACGGTATCAATTCCTTATCCATGTAAAAATGTTGAAAATTTTAAAATGGGTTCTGAACATAGAATTCGCTCAAGGCTTCTGATCTGACTAGAACCACATCTGGGACATATAAAAAGTGTTCGGCACAAAGTTATACTGTCCTTGAGAAATGCTATATATTAAAACATTTGACTGGATTTTTCACCGGTTATTGGCCAATGTTCTGCTGTGCTGGGTTTGGTACATGTAAGTATAGCACATCGGCCCTGTCCGCACGTCAAATATCTTATATTTTATTGGTGCCCTTAATTTGCAGCCCTTCACAGGCAATGGTGACGTCTCCATATGAGTGAAATATTCTCAAGAGAGACGTAAAACAAGATATAATCAATCAATATGACAAGCGAGACGATTTCAGCTTCTCCATCGTCAATTTTCCATATTCATGTAGCAACATTCCAAAATGTCTCTCAACTTATTCGGCACGCAAAAGATTGTTCTGCGTATGATCGATTTCTAAATCGATTAATTGATTGATTATTTATTGTTTTACGTCCCACTCGAGAATATTTCACTCATTTGGCGACGTTACCAATGCCGATGAAGGGCTGCAAAATTTAGGTTTATGATCGGCATTTAGGGCCTTTGAGCAGGGAGGGATCTTCATCGTGCCACACCTGCTGTGACACGGGGCCTCGGTTTTTGCGGTCTCATCCGAAGGACCTCTTACGACACGCAAGGGGATGCTGGGGACCTATTCTAATCCGGATCAGTTTTTAAATCGAGGCAGGCTACTGGCAAACAAGTTGGTGTTACAGGGTTTCAACAGTCTTGTTTAAAGTAAGCATTTCGCAAATTCTATTGTTATATAACGACCTAGTTTGCCAATATATATATCCTGCCATTTGGTCAAATGCTGTCCGACGTGTAAAGGCAAAGATAAGGAACAGTGACCAATCTCGTAAGTCCAAATAAAATACAAAAACAAGAGGTGAGATCAGGTGCCTAGGAGGAGTAAGCATCCTCTGTTGACTGGTAACACCCGCCGTGAGTCCATTGTCTTGACCAGGTAAACGATGAATCCGTAGTCAAAATTAGTGCATAAATAACGGCTTAATTGCTGTGAAACACATCAGACAGCATTTGACCCAATGACCTATTGTTAAGCCGTTCTTTGTACACTAATTTTGACTATGGATTACTCCGGTTATCAGATCAAACAAGGATTCTGTGAGCTACTGATTACTGAGGATACCCCCGCTCTACAATTGGTACATGTAAATATAGCTGCTACCTAGAGAATTTGTTCATCTTTTGCTAAGGTTGATATCAAGTTAACATGTTAGGTCGACATGCGAAAGGTCTGAATTTAGTAAGCGCAGTATGGGACTCCTAATGAAGTGATGTACCAAATATCAAGTAGCTGTGATATGCAGTTTCAGAGAATTAAAGTGCGACGAAAATTTGTTTCGGACGGATGGGAATATTGATCAAGTCGGATAACAGGAAGTTGACAAACAAAAGGTCTGAATTCGGTAAGCACGGTATAGGACCCTAGATGAAGTGATATACCAAATATCAAGTAGTTGCGATATGCAGTTGCAGAGAAAAGGTTTGGTTCAAACAGTATACCCTCCTTCGGAGGCGGAGTATAATATACCGGTAGGTCTCACGGAAAGTGTGACCGGTCGACTCGAATCCCTACACGTCTAGGTAGGCACCTGATCCACCTCTGGTATATCCAGGGGTCCGTGTATGCCCATCCTTTGATTTGTTTCATGCATGTGGGATTTATGAGATTGATCACTGTTCGTTATCTTCATCTTTTCATTCTACCGCCGAAATCAGAAAGCTAGTGAGGGGGGATTCTTTAACGTGCAACACCTACAACGACACGGAACCTTGGTTTTTTAAATTCATGCCCAAAAGACCCGAGATTCTTCTAATTGTCGAGCGAACAGTTTACCACTGAGCTACATGTACCTCGACGTGTTCAAGACGTTGGACCAGCTGCTATCTAGAAAAGATAAAAAAAATTATAAATAAATAAATTGTATTTTGGAGAGTCTTTATTCAACAAATACCCCTATCTGATCCACACCAACTCAAACGACACATGCGTGAGTTGGTGGTAAGGATATCCGAAGAAATTGAAGTGCAGGATATATAAGAGGGGAAAGTTAAATTGTCAGATTTAATAATTCTATCCCAGACGACCATGCGATCAACATCGTGCCTGCAGATGATTATATGTATGGGAGCCGCCAATCACACACTCAGAGTATTGAACCTATCCCCGGATTACGGAAGCACCTTATCCTCCTCCTCAGAAAACGACGTGACTTTTTAAGTTTTTGCACCCTTTCACTGACATAATCGTTGCGGGATCAACGATGTCGGAAAAAATCCTCTTGAATTAACGAATTATTACTACTAAATACCTAGCTCATAAACCCTGGATCAGAAAAAAATTCTTGTGGATTTATAATCGATGCCATCATGGTAACACATTTACGATAAACTCAAATATTGGATTCCTGGGACATTTATTCCAGATATCACAGAAGATATCAAACCAAGTACACCTGTCAATTCTTGTGAAAGAACGCTGCTGGTTGTCGATGACAATGATGAGGGATGCAACCCAGAACAAGGAAATATGTGAATTGTTTACAGAGGGTGCACATTATATTGATGCAGAATTTGTTCGACAAAGGAAAAGAGAACCGAACCATGAGTCTAAACAGTCAGTATACATAGCTCTATTAAAATTCCCAGAGTTAGACAGCAGATTGGTGTCCTATGACGGCAGATGTATCCGGGGAACGTTAAAAATCTTCTACAGGCTTATGAAAAAGCAGTGTCGGTCCCACTAGGAGCGTTAGTGTTAAACCCGGGGTGTTAGATTTAAACATGAAAGAGTTTTCAGACGAGCATATAGGAGCACGTGAGCACTCTCACGGGGGCACTCTGGTCGTCACGTGACTCTAGACAGTCAGCAAGTGAAGACGTCTCCAAAATACCCGTCTTATCACGCATGATCTGCGTGAGATGACCATCCTCAATATGAAGAGAGATGACATTACCAAATTATCACCAGACATTAATTGGAACCCCGAATAATTTCAAAGCCTGTCCATGGCTATGAGAAATACTGCCATTGGGTCTGACCGGTTTCATTGCAATTGTAAAGCCGTTTTTTATACACTGATTTGACTAAGGATTACTCCGTTAACCTTATCAAGACAATGGGCTCATGGCGGGTGTGACCGGTCGACATGGGATGCTTAATTACTCCTCCTAGGCACTTGATCCCACCTATGGAGTATCCAAGGGTCTATGTTTATCTAACTCTTAATTTGTATTATATTTTGAACTTACAAGATTGATCACTGTTCGTTATCTTCGTCTTTTCATAGCCATCGAGCATGTATCTCTGCTAGTGGACACTGTTCCCGAGGATACTTGTGATGCTTCCGGATTTTACATGTTTCGCTCCGTTTCAGGTTTTACATTGTTTCTGTTTGATTTTCGAGTACATCCGGCATATTGCCGCTTATTCCCTATAAGAGATAATTTCATCTTTGATGCTATTTTTGGCTGTCCAAAGATTTCTTACCTTTGCTGTACATCTACACTAGGGAGGCCGATAAACTATCAAACCACTTTGACCTGTTCGAGCACAGTAAGAAATCTAGATAGTGTACAAAATGCCGACAGCCATCAAAAACGCAGATGAACCAACAGACGGGGCTAAGAGAATAAGAAATCTGACAACCTTTGCACAGGAAGAATATAAACAGAAAATACTGTAGTTCACAAAGAGATTATCCGACATAAAGAAAGACATTGATGAGAGTGGAAATCACATTCAGGAGGTCAAAGAAGAACCAGGCTCCTTGACTTCTATTAAAGAACTTATTAGTTCATGTCAAACAGCGTATTTTGAGCTTTCCGACAAATTTATTGTGTACCTAAAAACTGTGAGATATTTCGAAAGTGAGAATGAGGAATCATCACACAAGTTATCCGAGAAACAGTTCCTGCGCAAACGCTCATTTATTCCTAAAAGCGAATAGATTCCCTGCTGAATCCACCGCCAGTTCACAACTCATCGATCGAGATCCTCGAAGGGTTCAAACTTGAGTTATGTTGATAAGAAGGAGGCAGAACTCCGAGCTTGTAAAGAAGAGGAAGAAACCAAAATATTGCGCGAGAAGGCAGACCTCGAATCAAGACTGAAGGCTATCAAAGTAGAGGAGGAGATTCAACAAAACAGGCAGAGGTTCAAGCATTAAAACAACACTCTGTGGACATTCAACTCCTACAGAGGACCCAATACATGGACGAACTCAGCATTATGTGGAGAGTTTACAGAAGAAAACCCAATACGAATCCTATCTCGACCAACTTCCTCAAAGAGCAAACCCTGTTCCACCTTCGCGGATTGAACCCATACAACTCACATTTGGAGAAACCCAACGTGAGAATGCGACACGGATTGCAGGTTCTCTGCCAGACCTGCCCGAATTTTCCTCATCTTTGCTAAACCCACACGCTGCTCTGTATCAACCCATACACCGTGATACTGCGTCTGTTGTTGACAATCCGGATATACACTGTACCTCTGATGAAGATATCAACAACTTTGTCGAAAAACCGATTGTGGACATGGCAAAGTTTCTCCTTAAGAGGAACCTTAATTTGTCACGAGTTACAAAAATACGACGACAACCCAAGCCTGTATCTCACGTGGAAACCTTTAAGACGTCATGGAGAGCTTGAGCGCTACGCCGTCAGAAGAAGTCGACATGCTTATCAGATATCTTGGGAATGAGTCTTCCAGACAGGCCGCGATAATCAGGAAATGCAATGCTGACAATCTAGCGAATGCACTAAAACTAGTGTGGGAGAGGCTCGAAGAGCAATTTCGGGCGCCAGATTTAGTCGAAAGTTCACTTTGCCGTCAGATTTTTGCATTTACTGAAATAGGAAACCATGACTTTATGATCTTGTGGATTTAGTGGAGGAAATCGCATCAGTGAAACGTCAACCTCAGTATGCTTCACTTTCTGGTTATGTCGACGTTCTAACAGGCATAAGCCATCTAATCTTAAAGCTCCCAGGCGGTCTACAAGACAAATGAACTTATGAAGCAACAAAATACAAAAAGCGGGATGCTGCTGTTTATCTGCTTGTCTACTTTTTCATCAAATTCCTAAAGGAAGCGGCCAAGATGAAAAACGACCCAAGTTTTGATTTCTGTGATAGTGAGAGACCTTCAGGGAACAACACACAAAACTCGTGGAGGGAAACAACAGTGACTGTGAGAAAAATTGAAGCTCTAAATGAGACATCTAGATGTCCTATCCATCATACTAGACATTCACCCAATGAATGCAACACGTTTCGTTTGAGACCATTCGAGGAGAGGAAAACATTCATTATGACACACGGTTTGTGTTTTAAATGTTGTGGACCCAGAAATAACAGAGCAAGAGATTGTACAAACTCTTGTTAAGTGTTGTGTTTGCGGTGGACCACACCCTGGTGCTCTTCATCAAGACAGTTGCCGCCAAGAGAAGGATAAAGGCAAGAATGCTCATGAAGGGTAGGAACATAAAACAATTTCTTCAGTCTGTACACAGATCTGTGGGACAATTACAGGAACAAGCAAATCGTGTGCCAAAACAGTTTTGGCTAGTTTACCATGAGAACTCTAAGCAGCAGTCAAGAATGGTTTATCGATGATCAGAGCAACCACACACCAGGATCTTCGTCACTTTTTGATGCCTTCAATCAAAACACTCCTGACCATAAGTATACTCTTGTCATGTTCTGGATCAATGAAAACTTCTGGCAGGGTTCATCATAGAATTGCTAGATGTGAAATGTTCGTTTAGACTTCCAACTCTTATCGAGTGCACAGAGCTCCCAAACAACCGAGAAGAAATCCCATCACCTCATGTGACCAAACACTTTACTCACCTTGCAGACATCGAGGACTACATACCTGAGCTGATGGACAACGTAAAAGTTGAAATTTTGATTGGAAGGGACCTTATAGATGCCCACATAGTGCAAGATTAACGTAAAGGATCTCGTGGAATGCCCTACGGCCAGAAACTTCCACTCGGGTGGGTGATAATTGGACCAGTATGTGTTGATGCATTACATATTCTTGAAAGGATCAATGTGAACAAACCATTCATCTTGGGAAATGGTCGTCTTTCAATCATGCAACCCTGTGAAAACAAAGTGACAATAAAGGAAAGCATTTTCGTAAAAACGACATGATGAGAAAGTCGCTCCTTCAGTGAGGATAAGATCTTCAAATCTCATGGATAAAGACTTCCGGAAGACTCCAGTGGTCATTGGGAAGCACCACTTCCATTCCGAATCAAGACAGCTATTACCAAACAATAGGTCACAAGCAGTTAACCGAGCACTTTCGCTTGATCGTAGGCTGAAACACAACCCTGTTAAGAGAGGATATTTGTCTGCCTTTATGGACAAGATATTTGAGAAAGGAAAGCCCCACCTTATACCTGACACACAAGGACAATGGTACCTGCCCATGTTTGGCGTATATCATCCACGAAAAAGATACTCGGTACGTATGGTTTTTGATTCGTCAGCGAAATTTAACAACCGTCACTCAACGAAGTCTCCTTAAGGGACCCGACATCACTAACAATCTGCAGGACATCTTATTACGCTTTCGTCGCAGATAATTGCAGTGACTGGAGAACTAGGACAGATGTTTCATAATTTCAAGGTGAAACAGATCATCGAGATTACTTGAAGTTCCTCTGGTATCCAGAGAACAATTTAGATCTACCACTAAAGGAGTACCGAATGACTGTGCATGTTTTGGGAATCGGCCCTCTCCAGCGGTGGCTACGTATGGATTACGTCGTTCTGTGGCTCACCCAGACCTGGATGTGATCAGTTTTGTATCTCAAGACTTTTATGTCGACAACGGCCTCTTAAGTTGTCCAAGTGAAGAAATGGCTGTTGACCTGATGAAAAGAACCCAATGTGTTTTAAAAGAAGGGGGACAACTCGGACTTTGATCATAAAATCTCATCTAACTCAAAATCTGTGCTGTTGAAGTTTCCCATGGATGATCTAGCCATTGATCTTAAGGATCTGGATATTGGGAAAGATGACTTACCTATGCAGGAGGAGCTGGTTTTGTCGTGGGACATCATTTCTGATGCCTTCACCTTCAGATACCTTCGACCAGAAGCCTTCACTCTTCAGAGAAGTCTTATCAAATATCAATAGTTTATTCGACCCCCTTGGTTTTGCATCTCCGGTGACTATTCAGGGGAAGGTGTTACTTGTGCAGATGTTGTCAACTTCCCAAAACATTGCTTGGGATGATCCTCTCGAAAATTCGTTTCGCCTGAAATGGTCAGGATAGGTTAGATCCATTCACCATCTGAAGGATGTCAGTATTCCAAGAATGTGCTGCAATTTCTCTGTTATAGCATCCTCATTCAAAGAAGTACACATCTTTATTGGTGCTTCAAAGGACGCTATATACCAGTTGTCGCCTTTTTGAAAGTATGGAAAGACGCAGAAAATAGCGACATTGGCTTCCTCATTGGAACGGGCGAAAGTGGCTCCAACACATGGGCATACAATCCCTCGTTTAGAATTGTGTAGTGCAGTCCTCGGAACAGAAATCGCAGAATTCATTCAAGAACAAACGGGCCTAGACAAGAAGGATTTCTGGTTCTATAGCGACAGCCGAGTTGTTCTAGGCTACATATCCAACGATGCAAGACGCTTTTATGTTTATGTCGCAAATAGGATGAGTCGGATCCGAGCATTTAGCGAACCTAGTCAGTGGAACCATGTTGCTACAGATCTGAACCCTGCAGACTTGGGCACTCGATCGGTCGATGCTCAAGGCCTTTCTCAAAGTATCTGGCTGCGAAGACCAGCATTCCTCAGGGAAGACAACCTCTCCACAAACATTGAGGAAGCACACCACAACATTAATCTAATCTCAGATGATAAGGAAGTCAGACCAATGGTTGAAGTCAACAAGACAAATATCAAGAACGACTACGTGGACCCAGTGATCTCCTTTCTGAAGAAATATTCACGCTTCCCACTTTGGGGGAGTATGGGAGCGTATGATCGGCGTCACTCGTAGAATATTGGATGGTATGACCGGGTGTGACCGGTCAGCAGAGGATGAGAGGATGTGTCCGTCTCTTTCAGCACGACGACGTCTCCCTCTTTCAGGTTGGGTTTGTTGGTTGTCCATTTGCACCGAGTTTGAAGAAGCGACAAATAATCGCGCTCCCATTTGCGCCAAAACTCAGCTGCAAGAGTCTGAACATAGCGCCATTGCGACTTATACAACTCCTTGGGATGAAATGAGGGTGTCGACTCTGATTGTTGTCCTGTCTTGTGGGTGAGTATCATCGCCGGTGTTAGGACGGACAAATCGCTGGGATATTCTGATAAGGGAATGAGTGGTCGCGAGTTCACAATTGCACAGACCTTAGCTAAAAACGTTGCCAAGGTTTCATGAGTTAGTCTCTTCATTTCTGAACGCAGAAGCATACATAATGTATAAAAAATGGCGAAGTAAACAATGTGTTAATCGTAATCATAGTCCTAAAATCGAGTGTAGTGCAACACGGACCTCCGATAAAAGCGAAGGCAGGATCTGGTGCCATGGAGGGTAAGT
>CAJDSM010023201.1:3907-15680 GCA_903981925.1 Ostrea lurida
AACAAAATTAATAAATAACAATATTTGAAATCTCCTAGACATCTAATCCCACCTCTGGTATAGCTAGATGCCCGTATTTGCCCAGTTCTTAATTTTGTATTCCGTAAATGTTAAGATATTGAAACTAATTGTTTCTTAACTTTGACACCTGGATCTGATAATGCGTTTTATCAACAAAATTTAGGCCTATGCTCGGCACTCAGGGCCTTTGAGCAGGGAGGGATCTTTATCGTGCCACACCTGCTGTGACATGGGGCCTCGGTTTTTGCGGTCTCATCCGAATGACCGCCCTCATTTAGTCACCTCTTACGACACGCAAGGGGATGCTGAGGACCTATCGTAACCCGGATCCCCACGGGTTCAGCTGGTAATAAGCATGAGCTTAAAACTTTTGTGTAGAAGCAGGGCCTCTTGATGTTTTTCAAAAATAAAGTGTTATATGTAATATTCAGCTGACGCCACGGGAAATTTCCATGAGGGGAACTTATAGTAGCACGGATGTAGTCATTATAGTAGTGTTGCTTTGGTACTTATACGTAAGAATTATAATTTTGTTTGTGAATTTGAGGTGTAATTATTGCATATTTTACTATAAATTGGCGAAGTTAACAAGGTATTAAACGTAATCATAATCCCCAAAAAACATATATACAAAGTCGAGTGTTGGCGACAAAAGCAAAGGTAGGATAAGGTGCCATGGAGGAGTAAGCATCCTCTGCTGACCGGTCACATCCATCGTGAGACCTTAGTCGAAATAAAGTAAACGGGATTATCCGTAGTCAAATCTAGTAGGAAATTACAACCTAACAAAGGGTATGAAACAAACTATAGTAACTATAGAAGCTCTGAACCTAGCTACTTATGTCCCCAGCACGCTCACCTCTGCTCCACCCACGGCCTCCGTAGGTAGATTCTGAACCCGTAAATGCTCTGATTATCCCTTTGAGATCCTCACTTGGCCAGTGGTGATGCACCGATCGCCTTCCCCTGGAATCTCTATCTTTGGGGCATCCGTCCCAAGTCCATTCATCCCTGATTCTTCGGGTCCACTCCCTTGATTCTTTGGGCGATCGAACTCAAACCCAACCTCCTGGCTGCTACCACGATCCATATCCTCCCTACTGTCATGGGAAATGGTTTGCTCCTTAAAACACACATGCCTGTGCTTCCTCCGGCGCCCTGGTTTCATGTAGGATTGTCTCTTCCCTGTCCTGGGTTTCTGGTCTCAAAGTCTCACCACTAGACTGGGTGGCCGACTAGAAACTCAGCTGGTGAGTTATGTCTGGTGCTGAAGACCTAAACATCTTGTCAATTTCCCCAGGATATCTCCAAGACAAAGGTTTGGCGAGACATCCAGTAGCAGAGTGTAATAGTCACTGGCGGCTCCCTCCAGAGAAATGCAGAAGTGATGATGTTGCTTATCTTCCATCCACTGTTGACTGCGGACCAGCCTCACAAACTTTATAAAAAAAAAAACCGATTTCCGACTTGCCTTGACATCATAACGCAAATCCTTGTATCTAGCTTTACTCGTCAGAGGAATATAGGCGCTAGCCGGTGGCGCTGCCTGTGTGGGGTAAGCTGGCGCATACGAATATGGGGTAGCTGCTGCCCGGGGAAACTGCTCAGGCACTGTTGCCTCCTGGGCCTGAAGAAACCCCTGCATCCCCTCCCCCCATCCCTTCAGGGTTGAGCAGGCTGAGTGTAATAAGGTACTCAGTCATCGGTGACACCGACGATCCGCCATAGCACTGGGCAGAGGCTCATGTTGACATGAATGGTCCTCCACAACCCTGAGTAGGGGGCGCGGCAAGCGAATTCCCGGTACCCAGGATTGTTGGTGAGGCATATGGGGGTCCTGACTGTGCGTCGATATCTTTACAGCGTGCCCTGGAACACTATGCATTTGCGTTAGAAATTGTAATAGAGAGTAAATGTGCGGTCATTTCTAATATTATTGATGTCGAATTGACTTTATTGATCATTTCTTTTACACCTGTTTATAATGTAAATATCAGTTGAACATTTCTTGTCTATTAAGTTTTTTCCAAGATGGCCGCCATTAAATATTGATTTTTTTTTAAAATTGTTGTATGATTTATAATACATGTATTCATCAAATATTGTTACATGTAAAAGCAATACCAGTATGTATTTTTTAAACTGATAAATATCACTTTAAATCATCAAAATGTGACATTTTATCACTTTGGTATATGCTTTTTCAAAATGACGGCCATTCCCGCCATTTTGGATTTTCGGGTTGGGTGCACTTCTGAAAACGTTTGTAATGAATTAAGTTACAAGCATGCCAAATTTCATGCTTTTACAACCTTTTGATCAATATTATCAAAAATCTGCACAAATCGCCAGGACTTGGGTCAATTGCTGTCCGATATATGCTTCATAACAATTAATAAGCCGTTTTCCATACACTGAACTCCGTTTACCTGATCAAGACTACGGGCTTGACCGGTCGACAGGGGATGCTAACTCCTCCTGGGCACCTGATCCCACCTCTGGTGTGTCCAGGGGTCCGTATTTGTCCAACTCTTGTTTAGTATTCTATTTAGGACTTGCGAGATTGATCACTGTTCATTATCTTTGCCATTATATATAGTTTTAGCTTATTTTGTTTGGTTGTTGTAGCATATAATACTATGTTGATACCCGGTATATTACTTTTAGGTAAAGGTAAAAATAACGAACAGTGATCAATTTCGTAAGTCCCAAATAGAATACAAAAGCAAGAGTTGGACAAATCGTTTGTTTTTGGCAATTTCCGTCTGTTCGTAACGTACCGGATCATTTTGTTTTGCAAAAAGGTCCGTTGGTTAAGCATTTTATGTCATTTATTAATTTTTATGTTAATCGAAATTATAAAATATAATTCGTTATTTTCACATTTTGATAGATTCTGACAGCCCTTTAATTGATCTCTGTATCTTCGGCATAACAAAAGAGTAAGAAATATTGGAGAGTCGGTTTAGATAGTTTGTTTTGTAGCTGGAGGGTTTGGGTTCGAGGCCCTCCTACCATTGCTTGGTCGCATCGGAATCTAAATGTAGTAGTAGTGACTGTTTTCTTGACCAAACACGTAATATTTAGAAGTGAAGCCCCAGATCTCTCACAAACAGCGTTGCCTGTCAGACAGGCGCTCTGCAAGACAAAGACTGATAACTGTAATACACCTTTTAGATCTTATTTGTGAAGCTTTCTTGTAATTAATGACGTCTAATTTATTGAATCTCGATGAGACGTAGAACAAACAAAACAAAAAGGAAAATGATTCATTCTATCGGCAATACAATTACTCATATTGCTCCACTTTATGAAATGCCGAGACTTGTATTTCAACTTGATTCTATGCACCAATACTCTGAAGATGATGAGTTCCTCATTGACAATATCGTGTCTTTTTGGTGATCAGGCTTCCAACATCAGTTTGAAATTCCCCATGGGCACTTAACTGTGCTTCCTTTGTTATACCTGGCACGTGTTATATCATTTAGGAGACACTCAGATTTTAGTACTAGGTTATTTTACATATATCAACGATTTATCCATTGATAATAATCACTTTTCATTTTTGTATTTCGATTCGATATATATACTATACCAGTGAACTCGAAATTAAAACACTACAGTGTTCCACATCCGACTTCATATCGAGATTTTTTTTTATGGAACGTAGAACATTAACGGCAAAAAACTACCAACTTCAACCTTATGGTAAACAGGATTGATTTCAGCTACCTCTTATCGTTCAACTTTCCCACATTTAAAGTTAGCAATATTCCATCCATCACCTAACATACGGTGCTGATGTCTTGTCCACTTATTCGATACACATGAGGCTTGTTCTGCTGTGATGATCTCCTTATAAGTGATTGGCAAGCTTTACGGACAAAAAAAACAAGTTGCAGTGGATTTCAATGTTCAGTCACGTTTTTAAAATTCAAAGTTAGCATTTCGCTTTGGTCGAATTTATAACGATTTAGTTTCCCCAATACAACCTGTCAAAAGTGTCATATGGGTTCTTAAGAAAATGATCAAATTGCTGTCCGACGTCTTTCATACCAATTGCATTAGACCGTACTTATACACAGAATTTTGACACAGATTTCCTCCTTATTAGCTGAATGAAGACAATGAACTCACAGCGATGTGACAGGTCGACAGAAGATGTTTACTTCTCCCATTCCACCTGGACCCCACCTCTGCCATGTCAACGGAGGTGAGTATTTGTCCCAACTCTAAATTAAGTATATGGCAATGTAACATTTTCACAATTTTTTTCTATCTCCAACATTTGAAAGATTTACAATGATAAATAAGGGTGAAGGAAATGCACAGCTCATTCAATCTCTTTTCAGAATTATTTATGATGAAGAAAATATAATAATACAACAACTAACAGTGTGTTTGTTAAGCATGTTATATGTGCAGGTTACATTGCATTTGGCTTTCTTCAAAAGAGAGATAATCTTCAGAATCTACGGGTATTAAATAATAGTTCTCAAAAATTCTTTCATCATCTGTTATCTTTCCAAAACCCAGGTAATATTGTCTGCTTTATTTTATCAAAGAATATTTCTACGGGTACTATGATTTTTATATTAAGAATAATCTTTTAAAAAAAATATCATACAGATAACGAAACGTTGCGTATGGCCCTTAATTTTGAAATCCGTATATAAGGACTATGAGATTGCGTTATTCTTATACCTCTTTATCCATATACAATGACTTTTATAATAAAAAATGGTGGGCCAGTTGGCGAGGTGGGCGTAGGAGGTCTTTAGCAGTTGGCGCCGGGTGCTCGCGCTCGAGGGGGCGAGGAAGGGGGGGTGAGGAGAAGTGGAGGGTGGGGGAGGGGATGGGGGGAGGGGTGAACTCTTAATACTTTTCTGGCTATGTTACAGTATATAACATAATAATATAACATATTGAATGTTATATTCAGATAAATATGCTGATAATGATAATAAGTAAAGAATATACTTGTGAAGATTTAGAGTTAATTAATTTCGTTTTCTAAACGTCTCTCGACTTTTCTTCCAGAAAACCACAGTTCTCCATATTTCGTCATTTGGAAAACTCAATATACGACTTTATGCTTTATTAGATCATTAATGCATAGCGGGAATTTTCATCCACGGGGAACTTGTCTTCATAAAGCACAAGAAAAAGTTACACCTTTTCATCAGCGCGAGGAATAGATTTTCTTCAACTTTTTGCAAATGTGTAGTTTTTCATACATGCACCAATTCGAATCTTGATGAAGTTTGGAGATAGAATGACAAATTGTTTTTACGACTTCTTGTAACAGCAGTGATTGATGTTTTTCGGCAATTTTAATCCCGGAAATAATAATCTCGATGATGAATACATAAACTTAATCCTTCCCTCCGTCTCCCAATTCCGAAATTCAATTTCTCAACCAACCGGCTTGTCTTCATCCGCGTAAGAAACAAAGGCATCATATTTTAAATCGGATTGGTGTTGCTTTTTTACAGATTTGTAACCATGGGTAACGACTTTTAGTCATGTAGTAGAAATAACCGCAGTTTCCATTCTATTTCTATATGATCAGTCCGCCCGAACACTGTCAACCCAGAAATTAGACAGAATTGAGGACAGACACATATGAAGATTTACCCGTGGAGTTGCGAAATTACAGTCTTTCCTCATCTTCTCACAGATGTTGTTCAAGTACCGCGAATTTTAAAATCTGTCCACTTGTCGGAGATTGCAGTGCAAGTAGTATTGTTCGAATGGACATTAAATCTAATTTTCTATCGTTTTTGCACTGTTGTTAACATCCAACGTTATAAACGGAAGGGTTGCAATCCACACACAAACGGATTTTGAAAAGGTTTAATGTGATAATGGCTTTTTTCGCTAGTAGATCTAGGTCTTTCATGTTGGTATCCGAGAGGGATTGGATCTGATTAAAGGATAAGTCAAGATACCGTAGAGATTGCAAATTAGCTATGTCAAAATCAAGTGCAGTTAACATATTGTTACTCAAATCTAGAATCTCCAGGTTCAGAAGAGTTTTAAACACAGCTTTCCATCTCATGGGTGGCCCGAGATCTATTGGTTTTTACACCCGTCTAGGTGACTCTAAACGTTTGTCTCATAATTTTTGTAACCAAGGTGTTTGTCTTTTATATTTTTTGGTCAGCATGTCCGATCGGGTTAGTGGTTATTGGGTGTTTTACCTGTGAACCAAGATTCCTGTTTTGGGGTTTAGTGTATACAAGATATGGGCCGAATGGTCTGTATTTTGTAATTATCGGATTCTGCATCACTTGCGTTACTACGTGTGGATATAAAAGCAGGACAGTAGGTATTATTTCAGAGCCTAGCAAAGCTTGTTTTTAAAATTACTGCCTTTTCTGACCTGTTGAAGATTCTCAGCATTTATCTTTTGAGTTGGCTAATGGATGTGTCTTAGGTGCACTTTTGGTTGTTTTTGTTAGCATTTTGGGGCTGGATATCTTGTGCACATGCTTGGCCTACGGTTATATTTTTCTGCTGTATCCTTTAACGGGGCATCCCAATCTTGCCTCTCGGATTATCTGGTTCACCATGAAGCCGGCGAGATTTTGGTCTCCTTAGGAGTAAGATAGCATTATCAACTTTAATTCTATTCATTAGAGATCCGCGGTTGTGTGTGTGTATCTGCAAAAACGGTTCTCGTTTTGCTTGAACGCTTGTCGTATGTTGACAACTTCAGGGCGGAGATAGGGGAGGGGAGAAATGGGATATTTATTTTTAAGTATCTGTGAAGCAATATTTTACTTTTCCTTGTGACTACATTTTCGTTTTCAAGCGGGTGTTACAGAAATTTTTTGGGAAACACTTCGGCGGAATAATCGTGTTACTATTCATTCTCGTGCGTAAGTTCAGTAGGAAGGATATGCAGACTGGTATATTTTACATGGTCTCAGCTTCGGACGGGGTGAAGTGGTTTTGGTCTTATTGGCTTCTTTTCATTTGGTTGTCTGGCGGTGCCTCATTTCGATGTTTCTCAGGTTATCTGTTCGAAATGTGCCTGCGGTGCGGACTGATCTCTGGATACGAGATATAGCAGTGGATACTGCGTTTATTTGTTTCTACTACTCATGCCTAAATTAGTCGTTACCAGGGTTATGAATGTCTGGGCTAAAATATGAAAGACAATCCGATTTTACATATATGAAGCGTTTGGTTTCTTGAGCGGCGGTGAGGGATATGCCGTTTGTTTTTCAGTAGATTTATTGATTTTTTTCGGGGAATGTTTGGACGACGGGGTGGGAGGATTTTAAGTTAATGTTTGCATCTACGGTATGAATTTTGTTTCGGGTATTGAGATATTTGCTGCCGAAACATCATCTACATGCTGTTAACAGAGAGTAGTAAATACAATTGGTCATTGCTCGTATCTTGCGAAAGTTCGTCAATGATATTGTCGCGTGCAAGTTGTACTACTTATCTGCTATTATATATGGAAGTTATTAATCCTACTCTCGCGCCGTCATAATGAAGGTGTCCTTTTTCTGTGTCTCTTTCTATGAAGCGTTCGTTTTGAATGAAATTTCCGCTATGTCAGTTCGATTGGATCTAAATATTAGTCTAGATTAGTCGTATATTGAGGGATTTCTCTTCAGGGATCGACGAAGTTATGGAGACTTTGTTGTTTCATCCGTGGAGCGAAAGGTCGATGAATGTTACGAAAAACGAAATCAAATTTAAGTTCATAATCTTAACAATTAGTATTGTACATATCTTATTATATCATTGATGACATGGGCAGACATCAGCGATTAGGGTGTTGGAGTAATTCACATTCATTAGACCGGGTTTGTAGTATTTATGCGGTGTGCTGTATAGGAACAGGTAATTTGCCGATAATCGCCTGGGTCTTTTGTGGGTTAGTCATCGGTGGACTAGTTAGTGGATACAAGTAGACATTGGTTTACTAATTTCTATATTGGATTCCAATCTGTGGCATTAAGTCCATATTCAGTTTTACACGATACAGAAGTTAGAATGAAGTCGCGGCGGGGGGAACCTTTGAGCCTTGTGATTTATTTACCAGAGGTGGGAAATAGGTGTAACGTAGAATTAGCATCCTTGATCATTATTCGTGTTAATTTCTACTCACTCCGCTTGTGGGGCTTTGGGATCTGATATAATTTTTTGCTGTTTATGTTTGCCGATATGCTGTCAATTTAGAACATGATGTATATAAAAAGCTTATCATTGATTAGGGTGCGCTCAGGCGATTCACTTTAGGGTACGTGTTCGGTTTTTCTTATTATTTCGGACCTCTTTTATTTCTCTATGGGATTTTGTTTTCCCAGGTATTCTGAAGGTATGCAGGGATGGTTCATGGTCGAGTTAATCTAGTTGATTATTGAGAACTGATTAGAGTTTGTACGAAATGGACATTCTAATGAGATCACCTATTCATTCAATGGCCCTAAATCCACGAGATCAGTCGGTCATTTTAATTTTGTGTCGATCAGAGACTTCATCTCCCATTTATGAGTATCCTGGGTCGTAGGCTTCATGGATGTTGTCAGGAATACGAGGTGGGCTGCGGCTGTTTTCATAGATGTGGTAAAGGACAGGTAGATCCTTTGAATACTCGGTTATCGTAGAAGGGTTGGGATTAGAGGGGTATCATAGTAAATCTAAATCACTACGTATCTATGAATCATTCCGGATATTGTCGTTCCTCATAAGGGGTCGTACCGTCTCTTAATCCTTCTACTGTTTCGTAAAGCTCGGAAGTGATTTCATATGAATTGACGGATATCTGTCTCACTAATGTGAGGTACTGGGTTTTGTCTTTTATTTTAATTGGGATTCTTTAGCCGACAAGCTTTATAAGCAGATTTGTTCTTTGTCCTTGCTGTTAAGGCTCATCTCACTACAATTGCATTTTAAAGGAACTTGTTGTGTTAACTTTCGCACATTTGGTAATTCGTACTTTAACACTTCGCCTTGATCTTGCTCTTTCAAAAGACGAATGTATCTATTTAAATCAAGCTTCAGTTTCAGACACAGGTTTAAACGATGACTCTAAGTCATATGTGGAGTGGTATCAGTAGGTTGGTATGATATTATTCTGTAACCGTATGGTATTCAAACCTTCCAAATTGTAAAATCCCACACTACCCCTTGTTTATTACGAAACTATCGATCACTATTGCTGGATTCTAGTAATCTAGTTCATCTATTGGCCTGTTTATACTCTTCGGTCACGAAGATATTTATTTTTGATCTGGGCTGTGGCCAGTGAAGGCACTTTGACCGTATTGTGAAACTACATACTTTGCTCACCAGATTAGTGGGTGCTCGCTACAATAATATATGGTGGATTCTTATTAAAGAAACGGGCGATCTGGAAAACAATTCACCGTTACCTTAGCTATTTCGCCGGGTTGGAAAATCTTCGATTGTAACTCCTTTCTTCTTCATCTATGGCTAAACTGGTTTCATTGTTCTTTTGCAGCTTCGGTGATATTAACCATTGGCTATTTTAGCTGCTTCGGTGATAGGTTCAAATTGCTCATTAATTCCCATGTCTAGGGGTTTCTTTCTAAGGGAGGCACTATCGAAGGCGGATACGTGTACGTACAACATTTCTACGTTGATATATATAACTCACCCAGAGGCTTCCCTTAGGTTTATTTTTGCAAGCTGTTCGATTATATTTGTGCTGAATTTGGTAATTGCTTTATTGTTGCTTATTGGAAGCATCAAGGGTCGTCCGTTCTTCAGATATGACTTAAGCAAGCGGAAGTCTTATTCTTTATAAAAAACGGATGACCATCTATGAAAGACAAATTACAGGCCAGTATAGGCTATGGTCTTTCTGGTCGCTCTTCGTTTCCTTTATTTTCTCGAATGGTTTATCATTGGTCTTGTGGGAAGGTGCAGGTCTGTGACATTGTTTGCGTCAGTATTATACTGTTTTTTTGCATATGATTTAGTTTTCAACGATTTGGTTTTTTTTGGTGCCTTTCAGGAAAGAGTCTTTTGTTTGGATAGCCTTAGACTGGTACTCGATTGTTCTGCGTTGCACTTCGCTCCAGAGGGACTGTGGTATAATATGCGTTAGGGAGCAACATTTGCCATTGTGAGGTGTTTCTTAATGGATCTTTTCAAAAGCTTTTGATTGCCTGCCACATGATATTCTTCTTATGTAAATTTCTTCAAATATCGGTTGGAAATTTTTGAAAATTACTGTCCTGTGTTCACAGCAGGTAAATTCAATGGAGTACTGAGCAGCTGGTCAGGTATCAGAAATGGGTTCCACAAGGGTGCATACTTGGTTCCTCGTTTTGTTAATGCTTATTAATGATATATTTTATTTCTCAAACGGACACTCTTAATTATGCTGATGACAATACATTATCTTCTGCATGAGGATTTCAACAAACTTATTTCTGTTTACAAGAAGAGCGCATGTTTAATCATGGTTAGGGACAATTGTATGCAGGCGGAACCACAATTTAGCCATGTGGTTGATATGAAATACTAAAAGAGAGCCTTTTTTAGCAGTTGAAAATTCTGAAATCTTGTGAAGGAATCTGTAAACTTTCTGGGAAATAGACATTGCATTTTAAACTTAATTTTTGAGTGCCGATATAACTAACATTTGCAGAAGGCCGCTCAACAGCTTAATGTTCTGAAGAATTGGTATATTCCTATCTAAAACAAGAGAAGCAGACTTACTATCTTTCACAGTTCTTTTCTATACTATTTTAATTTTTGTCCCATGGTATGGCATTTTTGTAGTCAGATAGGCATAAACTAGATGGGCGTATCCCAGAACGAACGAGTGCTAAGATTTATTTAATGACCTACCAATGTTCTTTATGAAGATCTTTTACATCGAGCTAATTTTTGCCAACTCTGGAAATCCCCAGAAGATGCAAAAACTATGGGCTATCGGTGTTTTCAAATAACCTCGACCTTCCTCAAACTGTTCTCAGATTAGTTATACTCTTGAATCAATTCCATGACGCTTTCCCCAACTGTCTCTCAGATTTATTCTTCTTAAGAATTCACCTCTACGTTTTGATATACGTAACATTTAGATGTATAGAGTCAGGACCAGCAGCTTATGGTAAAAAAAATCTTTAAAATACGCATCTACTGTTTTATGGAATGAAGCTTCCAGAAAATTTTAGATTGATCAAATTGTACCATTTAGAGCCTCATATCATCCTGGATGGGAAGGCATGTAGTGTGACAGCATGTTCAGGTCTAACTGTATACTTCTGTGTCATTGTTGTGTAGTTGGTTTGTTCAGTTTGTATGTTTCTTTCCTTTTGTTCAGTGTATATGTTGTCGCATACTGCTTTATCAATGCTCTAATTAGTGCCATAGTTTAAATATGTTGAGTATGTTTGCTCTCTAGAGTAATTTCCATATTTATAACGATATTTTAGTGGCTTTGTAACATCTTATTCATACAGTAGTTAAGTAACTTGTCTGTGCAAGATGATCTGACAGTCTGTGGTTTTTACCGTTGTGAAGTTTATGATCGTTTGTGGTTGCTTTATCGTTTTATATGTATGGCATGCTTAGTTTTTATTTTCTTGTCTTTTGGTATTTGTTTTTGTTTATTATGCCGGTCAAGTTCTCTGGAGCTTGTGTTGTGTTTGCATATGCTACGACTTTGATATAAATCTTTACCGTATTCTATTCTATTCTATCAACAACATTAAAACATATGATTTTCAACACTCTTGACACGACATTTCCT
>CAJDSM010023204.1:2412-24845 GCA_903981925.1 Ostrea lurida
TTTTTTAAATTACAGTGTCCGGTATAAGATATTTAAGAATTCTAACATTTAAAATCCTCAGGCGTTATATTTTGAAAGCACACGCGTTAGAAATTTTTGAATTTTAACTTTGTGAGTTAACTCTTGAAAATGTTATTTTCAGCGTCCTAATATTTTCTTTATTATATTTAATATATACTTGACAATTAGATAAAATCCTGAAGTGGAATGGAATCTGGGTTGGCGCCGTGCTCTCTCCTCTCTCTTCTCGTGACGTCTCTCTCTCTCTCTCTCTTCATCTCTCTCTTCTCGCGCGCCGCGCAGCGCAGCGTGTGTGAGTGTGTGTGTGTGTGTGGTGCCTCGTCTTTCACACTTTAGATGTGGAACAGCGCACAACTATGTGAGGAACTTAACATAGTTGTTTTTACGCCGTCGTGCGTAAAAACATTTACATCAATCATGTATTTTGCCCGGTAGTTTAGTATAGAACAGTTTTATCGTCTAACCTCGCGACAGATTCCATGGACGACGCAAAGAATTCAAATCAGACAAGATACTTAAACAACATCATTAAAATTCTTTTTTCGACAGGAAAACATTTGACAGAGTGTATATATAAAGCATCTTCTTCAGCCATTTAAATATGGTGTATGCATTATTTCTCGAAGATTTCTATGCTGTTGTATGAGAGAGAGAGAGAGAGAGAGAGAGAGAGAGAGAGAGAGAGAGAGCATTTGTATCTTTTCATTCTATGTTTATAAAGAGAGTCCTGTTGTATTCATCGGACTGAGCGTGGTTCACCATCATTACTTTTACTTCATTTCATCTCAGGAATTCCATCTCGGCTTTCTATAAAACTTATCATAAATTTTCAATAGCATCTCCTCCAGCGTAAAGCATAAAATGTACCGTGAACGTTTTAAATGAAAGGGGCTCCGTGGCAGTATAAAATTTAATACCCATGCACTGTAGCGGTAAAGGTAAAAATCATAACGGTACGAAGTTAGCCGTGAAGTGATCCCTGATATCAAAACTGAAATATCTATCATCTTGGCTTTTGATTACTCTAAACGGGCAATTAGAGAGAGAGAGAGAGAGAGAGAGGAGAGAGAGAGAGAGTAGAGGGAGAGAAGGGGAGGAGAGAACGAGAGAGAGAGAGAGGAGTATTTTTTACTACATATGGTTGAAAAAAGTTTTTTTGCCATCTTAACTATGTGTTTTTGTTATTTTATTCATGAATGCTTGCCAGTTTGTTATATTTGATGTCTTTTTATGTGTTGGTGTCATACCTTTTATTGTTATGTCTGTCGACTGTTTGTCTTTGACTGTGTGTTACCTTTTGTTTTCGAATGCAGCTCTTCAAAGGTTACCCACAAAGTTCGTTGGCTGCTTCATCCGAGAATGGACATATTGAGAGAGAAGAGAGAGAGAGGAGGTAGAGAGAGGAGAGAGGAGAGAGAGATTGAGGAGAGAGGAGAGAGAGAGGAGAGAGAGAGAGTGATTGATGAGAGAAGAGGAGATGTTTTTCACATTGCGCATGGAGGACTATATAGTACTACGCTATCACTTGGTCCACTTTAGTTAATCGCGCTTTGTTGGTTACGTAATGGACACGAATGTTTCTAGATAAGGAAACACTTCAGGGAGCGTATCTGCTTTATTCCAACCCAACCCTAGACTGTTTTTTCATCATTAAAATTATCTCAACTACACCAAGGTTTCGTGTTCTAAGAACAATAAATGCCCATTCAATCTATCATAGTTTAAATAGAATAAATCAACTATAAATTGCGTGGGACCATTTCACACTACTTACACATCAGTCTTAAACATGTACTTCTCAATGATTTTGAGGACTGCTACAATGTACTAAAGCAACCGCTTTTAAAAAGTCCCCCCAACTTTTAGCAGGAAGGTCTAACTAAATGTTAATTAATTTACATACTTTATGCTCTGAAAATTAATTTTCTTCCAAGAGTTTAAAACCACACTGTCGGTGTACCCGCGATGACTGCGCTAATTTACACCCCCGTATAGATAACTCTACCGCCTGTTCTCTGATGTTACCATCGTAAACTTCTTTTAAAGCAATAGAAAATTCAATTTAAAGCATTGTGAACGTTGAGATGTTTGCCTAGCTCTTGGTCCTCCTCGTACATTAGATAGAATGCCGGGGAGAATCTTGAGAGACCATTGAGCGTGTTTCAGTCTTAATGTAAGGCTTTGATCTTGATTGTAATGTTAGAGGGCCCTCTCCATCGGCAATAAATTGGGTATGTTCGGGAATGAATTATACATCGATATTGTAACCGACCACAAACTCTTGTTTACATGCATGTTGAAAAAGTGGTACAGTGACGTTGTACGGAGGTTAAATTATAACGTGAGAGAAAGTTTACGTGCACTTGCGCCATTCCTTATGTCACTGGTCAGTATTACCTTTGCTCCAGTGAGACAATAGAACGTCTACACAGAATTGATCATACTCACTTGCAGTCGTTGTAGTTGTAAATTCCAATATATGCTTTTTTTTAATTTTATTTCATTAAGGTCTTCCGTTTCCGACGGAAGACCTTTTTCTTTTTCTCTGTTATTAATTTTTATTTCTTGCAAATTTTATGCACGCGATTTATCGGATATGCGTTGGCCAATTTTCATAAAATTTTCAGGGATGATAGATATTCACTTGAACTCGATATGGTTTTGTTCCGATTTGATTACGTCATATATTACGTTAGATATTGACTTTTTTTTGGTGAAATGTCGGTGTCAGTTTGTCCTGGAATGTTCTCGGAAACTGTTAAGATACCAACTTCAAATTTTCAGCGATTGTATAGGAAATTTTATGTATGTGGGAAATTTCACTCAAATTCCTTTCACCCATCAACACCAGAGCTCGGTATAACTCGAAAAAAGTCACAATTTTTTGCTGCATTTTTGGACACATTTTCGTAAATATCTTTTTATACAAAAATAATTTGAAAAGACATATAGCACAAAAGTTGTAGAAAATGACAAGGCGTATTCGATGATGTCAAGTTTTATGGACCAGCCCCTCAAGTTAAGGGCTGAGAGGGGTCCAAAGTATTTTCTAAATATCTCGAAAACTAAAAATAATTTGATAAGCATTATTGAAGCATCGTTGCTTGTTTCAATGTTTTGTAATTGCTGATGTCATCAAAAATAAAGAAAATTGATTACGTAGTAAAGGATTTCAAGGGGCCGAGACTTTTATGCTTTCTATCTCTTAAACGAAAAAAATATTTTGTGAAACGTTAAAGAACATGAATCATTTCCAATATGACTCTAATCAAAATGTCATCTTCAAATTTTGTTTTGCATCGCACTTTAAGGAATTCAGAGGATGGTCCCTAAAATTAATCATCGTATATATATTTTGAAAACTAAAACTATTTTGTTAAACATTGTAGAACAAAACTGTAGATGATGACGAGGTGTATTCGAGTATATCAAGTTTTAGGGTCAGTCCCTCAAATAAAGGGCCAAAAGGGGTCAAAAGTAATTTCTAAATATTTTCTAAATATCTCAAAAACTGAAAAGAATTTATTAATCATTATTGAAGCAATGTTGCTTTTTGTAACGTTTTGTAACAGTACTGCTGTTGTCAATAAAGGGAAAAATTATTACGTAATAAGGAATTTCAAGGGGCGAAAAGTGCGAAATTTTCATGCCTTGTATCGCTTAAACGAAAAACATATTGTGAAACGTTATACCGTAGAACACATGAATTGCTTAAAATGTGACTCTAAAGAATATGCCATCTTCATCTCCCATCGCCCTCTAGGGAATTAAGGGGTGACCCCTAAAATTGAAAATAAAGTACGAAAATTTGATGCTTTCTGCCTCTAAAACTAAAACTATTTTCTAAACATTATATAATACTGATTAGTCGGAATTGGAATCCGAACAACAAACTCAATACGCAGCGGTCTGCGAGGCCATTTACACTCATTCCGAAATACAATATGATTTACACGCGGGAATTCCTACATGTAATAAACAGGATATTAAGCGAAGACATGCTGTTATGAAATTAGATTGCAGTCTAATCCCGGTAGTAAAGGCAGCCGATAGAAAATGTACAAAATCCTTTTTGCTTAATGGCGTAGACATGTGGCATCGATCGATATGGCCGGAAAAGTGCCATGATAGAAACTTGAAAGAGTTGGAAACAATATAATTTAGTTCAAAAAGAATGATAAGTAACCCACCAGACTGAAGGCCAGCTCTCTAGCTCTCTCTGTTAATGTGAGAGCCGCATTATTACAGCCAGCCCCGACTTCTCCGGAATTCTCTCTGCATTTCATTATTATTTCAACACCATATTAACTGACAGAGAATCCAAGCAAACATCGTTTCATCTTGGAAACATTAGAAGAATACATGTTGCAATTTACTGAAGTGGAAAACTGCTTGGGCGCTATTTCCCGATCGCGGACGTATATAACACCTACTGCTGCTGGAAATCAAAGCAACGGGCGGAGGTCTTTATTACTACAACATGGGTCTAAACAGAATGGTAATATATCTCGAAGCAACCATTAGTTTTATTGAGATTTTTTTTGTGGCTCTATAAAATATCAGTTTGTTTACATTCCAAATAAACAAATGTTTCAATGCACATGTAAAAACTGTTGTTTCTTGGCACGTGCTGAATGAACTCCTCTCTTCGAGCGAGTGCATTTATGTCACGTGATTTGTGTCCGGGCATTTCAGCATCTTGGTTAATATATCAAAAAGGCAACTGTATCAAATGTTGCAAGGAATGCAAAACAGAGACGCTGATAATGAAGCCGCATTGTCTGTAAAACTTGTGAACAATGTAGGATGTTTAAACACGACTTTTGAAGTTTAATAACTCGCTTTAAACCTGTATCATTTGTTGCAGGAAATTATTTGTAAACTTGTAGACCTTCTACTTCATGGGAGCTTTATGAAGAGGAAGTTGTATGATCTGTTAAATAAAACTCCTTCCCAGTCTGATTATTCAATTTTCTTGCAGCTGTTTTAGAAATTTAGAAGCGCACCTAATCATAAATGTACTTGAGGTATGAAATCATAGCCCTTCCAAGATGCTTGCGCTATCATTTTCAATACAAGTGGTAGCCTACTTCAGGATGATCAAAGGCAACAATTTTCTGGCAAGAACACCTCTATGATCACAAACCCTCGCTCTATTCTGTATGGCTGTCCTTGTACTACAATGGCTACTTGTCGCAAGCTCTCTGTGAAAGTTATAAAACTTAGTCTGTCGAGTGTTTACTTTAGTCGCAGGGAGCATACAATGAAGTTTCAGTATCATGCATAAGAATCCGCCATTGTCGCTTGGTTATACTGAAGAGGCAATTTAAAAGGTTTCTAAAACGATAATGATATACTGTTTAGAATTACTTAATTTTACCCGTAAATTGCTTTTTATTGTACGTAACTGCTTGAAAGAGATGTTGATGTAATGTCTCAGTTTTTCAACAACAAAAAAATGTTTTAATATGATTTGATTGACGAATGATCTGGCTGAAAATCGTGTGTATTTGCATTAGAATTTGTTCACAAATATAAGATAGTCTATATACTGTAGGTGTGCTTTAGATTTAATGCCGCAATTTTGTACATGTCCTCAATATGCGATGTGCACAATTTCCAATAACATTTATGGTCATAATGTTGCGAACTATTGGTCGTAAATATTCTCCATTTGTTTGTATGCAAGCCACTGAGATTCAATGATGTCATTAATTTCTCTCCGAAAAAAGAAAATAATGAACTCGACCCACGTCAAATTTACACCATCCTCGTTGATCTTACAAATGACTGAAAATACGTATCAGTATAATTCGTATTTAGACATTGTCATGTGGTTATTTTATCTTCATAAGACGCAAGACATACTTTTACTCATCGTTTGTGTTGTGAAATAGACCAGGTACACGGGTTACCGTCACCCATAGTGAAATGGGTAACCATTCTCCTCATAAACAGCTTTTGATAATGCATATTTATTTTTTCTATCGAGGGCCAGCTGCATGCTATGAAATGAAATATTCATGCAGATAGAAACTGGAGCATTTTTATACCTCGGGAGCTGGTTTGAAAGGGCTGGCGATCACCAAAGATTCTTCCTGTGTTTTCGTTGTTCCTAGAATTTCCCGTTTGCAACATAATTAGCGATCAAAACATGTATCACGGAAAGCGCTGATTTTAAAAGATTCAACGTAGGATGTGGATGAACATAGCTGGTTTTTTCCCCGTTATTTCATTGCAACGCATTTTGATAATTTAGGAAAACCAATAACTTGATAAATATTGTTTACAGTTATATACATGTACAATGTGGTGCATTGTCCGAGAACGCATAGGGTGCTAAATAAATTCATATTTCGACTAAACGCTAACTGGTGGGGTTTGTTTTTGTTTTTTGTTTTTTATTTATTTATATACATTTAAAGAAAAAAAATAATATTTGGAGGGGGGGGGGTATTTTCGAAATTTTAATTCTAAAAGTTGCAAATTAAAAGTTGATAGGGTTGGAGGGGGGGGGAGAGATAAGCCCTATCTATGTATGACATACGATTGACTATATTGATAGGATTACTCTGATACATTGATATCAAAATTTCAACCCCCTGTTACAGTTCAGAAATGTATCTCTACATTCTTTACCAAAAGGTCAAAAAAGTGGATACAGTAAATGTCTATTCCAAATATCAGAAAATCAGATTATATCATTTGATTTCATTTACACAATGGCAAGATGGGGGTTTACAATGGTGAAACCAGAACACAAATATTTTTATTCATTTATTTATCTATAATATTTTTATTTTATCTTCTTTTTTTTTTTTTTTTTTTTTTATTCTATTTAATTTTATTTTAAGGGGGGGGGGGCACTTTAGGATTTTCAAACGTCCCTTTTTGACACGAAAAAGGTATAAATTTAAGACGCACCCCCTATCAAAACATTCAAAATCCGCCACCGATACTCGTACGCTAGTACAGTATCGTTACCCGGATAGTGGATAGAACGGGATTTATCAGTCCAAATAGCGTCTTATCAAACGTAAGTTCCGACATCCTTTTACAATATTGAATTTATTTTTTTATAAACATCAAGCAGACATGCCGAGTACTTTGTATAATTTAGAAAAGGTTTACAAGTACTTAATGTCTCATTAAGAACGCGACATATTCTGTAAGATGTTGAATCCGATATTTAGTCTCTTAGATCCGTATAAGATAGATCTTGATTAGTAAATCATTTAGAGGTCCCTACAGGCGGTACAGCCTACAAGACTACAGAGTGAATAAATGATTGGGAGAAAAATCTCGCAAAATTACGCGTTAATCCCGCACGGGCGAGGCTTCTGTCCTGTATTCTAGGGGGTTACCTAGATGCAATCGCGATCAGTCTGGTTTTATATCGTCCCAATGAGATTGATAGCTAGTCTATTGATAGTAAATGCATTTAATTGAAAGAGATATGGTTGAATAAAGTATTGAGTTTAAAACACGTGTGTTAAATATTGATAGCAATAACACAATACTTTTTGCATTGATTTTTTTTTTTTGAGGGTAGCGGAAAATGAAAGACAGTTAATTGAGTGAGACTTTGAACTCCGTCTAATTCTGTGACCTTGATCGTTAAGACACTTAAATTATGCATAAAGTTATCCAACGTGCGTGTGTGTGGAACACAAGAAGAGAGAGAGAAGAGAGAGAGAGAGAGAGAGAGAGAGAGAGAGAGAGGAAGAGAGAGAGAGAGAGAGAGAGAGAGAGAGAGAGAATTTGCAGTGGGGAGATAAAGTTTAGGATTCTGTTATGTGTGACTGAACTGTTTACACATTCAGAGTTTTGTTTATTTTGAAGATAATAAGTTATACATACTGTCAAATAAAATGTTGAAGGAAAAAGATCACAGCGATATGAATACGTTACCTGCATTTATTTTTGTGTCCGCATTGTATAAGGGCTTTAAGTAATCACGGTTTGATTCTTGGTGCATGCGTGAAGCTTGCTATTTCATTTATGCACAGTTAATCAAACTTACAATGAATACATGTAAACAATTAAGATTGATACGTAGTGTGTCCAATTAAGAAGGGAGTGGGTCCCTTTATTTTTTTTTTAACCATGTCGTATACATGCACTTTTTCACACGGTAAATTGAAAAATCTCCGGCTTCATTACACTTTCTTATTAAACAGTATCATCTACCATCGCAATGAGTGTTTTTAAAAAAAATTCATAACATCAGAGAAGGATAAATGATAGCAAAGGGAAAATAACATACTGCAATCTTTCACCAGCATAAGAATCAGCCCAAGCCGGCGGAAAGTCAGAAAACAAATTATAAATATATATATTCACGCGTGTGTTACATTACAAGATCAATGACAATCAACGAACTCAAAACCAACGAAGCACACATTCCGATGATTACATTCATAATACAGTATTTTTATGTTGACATAAAACCTGAGAATGCATGTGGCATTGTACATACTAAGTATGTCATTTAGTCTGTGCTGATATTTGACCCAAGGCAAGTATACATTCAGTCCAAGTAAGAGGGAAGGGGGGGGGGGTCGGGTTTCTCCTGATGAAACCATCCATAGGCCGAGTCTATTCCAGGTTCACGGCTAGAGGTTCACACCTTTTGACTAGGCGCCGCTTAGGTATATAATGAACGTTAACCGAGGCTGAAAGGAGCCCTAACTTGTTGGAGTAAGGCAGATAATGAGCAAGATCTTGAAAAAAATATTTCAAGTAACAATGAAAATTTGCGCCATGTGGTGAGGAAATAGAGGACAATATTGTTAGATTACGTCATCGCTGCCTTCAATTCGATTATCAAACGAAGTCGGAAAGTCAGAAAACGTCATCGCTAAATATATACATTGTATATATATTCAAACATTTATTTTCACAGGGAGGGAAGAAAAAATATTTTGTTTGCGAACCCGCAGTCAACTTCCAAACTCCTTTGAAAAACGAAAATGCAAGAATAGACTAACGTCTTGTAACATCAAAGACGGTTATTACGTAACACAACCATCGCGCACCAACATTTAAAGTAGCATCATATTTGCTTACGATTAACTTCAAATAAACGCTTGTGTTAAACAGTTCTATAGTATTTTTGCATAGCGTGTCGATCGATCTCTGGACTCTTCGTATAATGAAATGGTTATTACTGGGTCGTTAATAGAGAGCTCTGCAGATTCCATTGCTATCTCCTGTCGCTCCGTTTCAAAGCCCCGTTCCGGGTTCCTCCATACCATGGTGGAAACATCAGTAGTAATGAAACTCAGGCAAATCAATAAATAAAAATAAAAAATATGGTCCGTGTCCTTTAGTCGCCATTATGTTTTCCATCTTCGTCATTGTATCAATAAGTTGCTAATACATTGGATTTTTTTATGCACTTTAAACAATTTCCTTCTTTTTTCGATTTCATCACTAAAAAAGCTAATAAATGCGTATTGTTGTAAACTTCTGATTTTTTGATACGCCTTTCAGCCGTAAGGGACGGCGATTTACATATGTATATGTTTGGGTTTTTTTTTTTTTGTAACATGGAATTTCCTTCCCATAGAAATCCTTTGAACTAGAAACGCATAAATGCTGAAACCTTTCAATACAAATGTTTAAACTAGCAACTCATAAAAATTAAAATGCTTTACTGCTGTTTATCTACATAGAATACCTTTCTAGAACCGTGGTGTTAAGACACATTTTTCGGTCACCGAGCTATCCACAACTAGTAAAGCGGCATTTTCATGTGGTTCCATGGTAAAACCTTCTATCACCCCTTACTTTGTCAGTCTGCTATAGAATGTCACTTCTTCAAAGTTTATACAAACACCAACATTGAGAACTATTAAAAGGATTTGAGACATGTTTTGTCAGATAAATATGCATATAAATGTCGATTTAATTTTGCACTAGGGACATACAAGATCTAACAACTTTCCGGTAACAGTCGTCCTGTAGAATACCTGACCTGACAAGGCGTTCATAACCAACACACGGTAAAGGTGAACTTGTCGGAAATGCGTTGATATTTTGAGCTTTTATGTCCCTACATCAAAAATAGTGTACAAATCCAGTAGACACGAACTCCTTGATTTAAAAAAAAAAACAACAACATTAAACTATATAGCAATCTGTTTCATGAATGATTTCTATGTTGAGTGACCGGTGATAATATAGGGAAGTGTCTGTATTGCAACATATAGGAATTGATTTTTAAAAAAAAATAATATATTAATAACGGCATGACACAGTTGACAATCCTATCTATAGTTTTTGACGTTTCGTTTCACAAAATAATCACTCTATAAAATTATCAGCGCTTATCACAATCAATGCTTTATTTTCAATATTACATATAAATGTCATTTTTTGTTCATTTTATAAAATGCATCTCAACAATAGCTTTAAACCCGAAAAAAAATGTTATAAAATATGAGTAATCTAAACCATTAATACTTAATTACAAACCGTGCTTTATGAGTATAAAGCAGGCATTGCCTATTTAATATTCCCAAGGTGACGCGGCTAAGGGGTTAATGAATGTGAGAGACGAGCAGTGTAGCTGTAGGTTACCACCAACCATCAGTGGAATGCGATCAGTAAAAAAAAAATACCACCCCTGGCCACAGAATAAGGAAAGCTAATTACCCTATTTTGACTCATATATACAAAACCGACCCACTCATCGTTTTTCTCAACTTTATTGTAACAATATTGTTTTCTTACAATACCAACAATGACTCTATATAACACAGATTCGTAACAAAAAATAAAAAGTACAAAATGTAACGACAAGTTGGCATTCGATTTAGTCCATGAAAAAAGAGAGTTTTGGGAACATTGTTTTGACGAATACAGTTATATGCAGTACACGTGATATTTCCTCCAAATCCCTGTGAAAAAATGGCATAATTTTTATTCATGCGTTCAATGAACCTTTATAAACTTTTTATTGCTTAATGAATTCAAATCACGTCATTCTACCATTGACAAGTTGTCAGAACAGTCGTACAGGGACATAAAAATTCAAGAAATCGGTAGAAATAAAGTTGTTTTTAATTTTACTTCGCAGAATAACAAAAAAAAAAATATTAGGTATATTTAGAAAAAAACGGGTTCGATCCATTGCCACAGGCGAGGCAGTTGAACATTGCATAAAATAAATTCAATCTAAAAATTAGCTGATCAGCAATCGACAATTTTTAAAATGATATCATCAAGTGGGCGATTAACTAGATGCGTCCTGTTATTGCTAGTTGTCTAAGTATCTTTCCATTGTTATTATTGAAGCAAAAACGTCTCAGGTTTCCAATTTGATCCGGCGCGAGTACATACGATATTTCTGAACGAACACCAAAATCCGCGAACCCTTCTCGACCTCTCTATTGTGCGAACTCCAAGCTGTAATTTTCAAATGTAACCCGATTCCTTGATTAAAGGTGCTTGTAAACTATCTATTCAGTATCCCCTCTTTGAAATAGATCTTTGACACAAACCTTGCTATTAGATTTGAACAACAAAGTACAAAAAATGTTAACGAGTTTTTCAATAATAATGAAGACACTATTAAACAAGAGCTATGTGCGGATTGTCCCTATACAAATGTTTTTAAAAATTGTAGCCTAACTTCAAAGTGAAATTGCTTTCCTTGTTCAGGAACTACAAGATATGAATCCAGCTTGTCGGTAAAAATAATGCCACGAACACTTGTTCTACAAAATCAATCAAAACATTTCCTGAAAGACACAAAATCTTTTTACAAATTTCAAACCGCCAAAGTGTTGCTTAAACCCTGGACCCTGACGATTTGGAGGAGACCTTTGGCCCGTGATTAGGTTTCATCACAATCACGGGTGCTGGGTGATACCCGATATTTCCACTACCTCCTAAATTCGACTTCCGGCGGGTGAATCTGTTAGAGAAGAAAGTTTTCCAGGAGTTAACAGTCTTAGAACTCCACACCCACATTCCACTGGTTATACCCACCACGAGTGACATAAAAATCTTTAACATATAAACCTCCACTTGGGGGATGGACTGAGCGAGAGCACAGTCCTTTCCGCCATCTTCAGTTCTCTCACAATTAAGGAGTTTTGATGCTGTTAACCACACATCATAATTCACTCTTTCGTAAAAGTAACATCCGATCACACATGTAGCTGGCACGGTATACAACACTGAGAAAATGCCAATTTTGGCCATTAGTTTTTCCAATTTTCTTATATTGGTTCCATCCTGTTTTAAGTTATTTCTAATGCGGAATAAAGACACGAATCCCGATAGAATAAATAAGGTTCCTAACAGAAGATACACTATTAATGGTGCTAAAACAAATCCCGTTAATGCTTTAATATCTTGATTTCCTACATAACACAACCCTGTTAATTCATCTCCGTCCACTCTCCTCATAGTAAGAATCACGATCGTTTTTATTGACGGGATGCCCCACGCCGCCATGTGAAAATAGCTGCTCAGGGTCTCTATTGCCTCTTGCCCCCATTTCCGCCCGGCAGCCAGGAACCAAGTTAAAGTGAGTATAACCCACCACAGTTGACTAGCCATTCCAAAGAAATACAAAATAAGGAACACAATGATACACCAGGTGCTGTCCAATCCCTCCTGAATAATGAATTCCGTCCCATCAATGGTTTTGTCACATGAAATGGCGTTAGGACCCGTTATGGCCCTGATGAAGAAAGCAAACGAGTAAATGGCATAGCACATAGAAAGGAAAATAATGGGCCTTTCTGGGTATTTGAAGCGACTTGTGTCAATCACGAAAGTAAGAAAAGTAATGACGGTGGACAAACAGCAAAGGGATGCCCATGCGACGGTCCAGTATTCAGCAAACTTTTTATCGGCCTGACGGAACATGACGTCAACGTTACATCTTGCAGCGCACGTGGAGTTGTCAGCTCCCGTATCTACCCGGACAAATCTATCCGGACAGGTTGCTTCAGGGGGTACATCCGGGAGATTTCTTTCTATTTCATAGGGTCCTAGAGATCCCATTTTATTGGATTTGGACCCTATCTGTGAGTTCGACACCTTAATTTTTGTTAAGATATTTATCCAGTCTTCTGGGTCTTTCTCTTTGTCAAAGATCCCTGTACCGTCTGATACTTTTGGGTCGTCTGTCATGTTTGGCGCTTCCATGCATAAATTATTTGGCTTGGGGTCATCCTTTTGAGGAAGTTTAGAACAGTCAAGCATTGGTGGCCACTGGAAACTGAATTTGGTCAATATTGGAGCGCACTTACTTTTGACTTCTAAACACATAGAACGGCACACTGGTATTATTAGCGTTTCATCTCCCATTTCAGTGCACATTGGCGCGAATTGAGAACACAGAAAAAATCGTAACAGTCTCGAACATCCAAATTGTACTAAAGGTGTAAATTCATGAACTTGGATCGCCGCATCCTTCTGATTCGTATGTCCGATTAAATTTGGCATTCTTGTTAAGTTATATCTCATATCCATGCACATTGGTATAGTAATTCTTTCGCATCGAGCATGACGGTGAGAGATCTGTCCCCTTCCCCCCGGGGCTAGTCCACAGTAGAGGGCTAGGATGAGAGGAAGCACCCACGTGCGCATCGTCACAATATAAAGTTCCTTGACAGTGCACAATTCTACTCCATGGCGCAGTTGCAAAAATTAAACAGGACTGTTTCCGTGAACAGATCAATAGAACGGAGATAACATATTGTGCTGTTTAGTGTATCATCGATGTAAAGTGAACAGGCACTGTGTTCGTAGGAGCGATACACCGATCTAATGTCAACCGGAGCAGCCGACCGGAACAACACAACACGTTTCTAAATATCCATCCGCAGTGTTTACAATTTATCTCGCACTTATCTGGTCTGTAATACGGTCAATATCCTGATTGATTAATCTGAAATGAAAGGTTGTACAAGAGATTTGATATACAACAAGTCTCCAGTAGTGTTAAATTCTGAATGTGCGGCTTTTTTCAATGCACTATTTCTTATCTTAAAAAATATACGATTTATTTATCCTTCCGCTAGTCAAGGTAGGCGGTACATATGCCTTTGATCTTGTCGCGAGTGAAGTGCTTCAACGTCAATCATAGTGTTTAAGCATTCTCCTGACATATTTTATGAGTAAATTATTCGTCGACCGATAACATATGGGTTTATGTTTTCGCGAGGTCAATACAGTGCTTCGATAGCAGCCCTTTTGATATATTATTAAATCGGACAATAGCTCATGATTTTATTGTTCCATTAAGTTTCATCGATTTAACTTTATGTATCAGTTTTCATTCTTTAAATTTCGAGGTTTTGAATTGCTTTAGATCAATGTTTACCTTTCTTACCTGGTAGTTCATTGAAACTTTCCGTTGTGTTTTTGGAGTGAATTGGATACGAATACTTGAAAGGTCCGATACGCGTTTCCTAATTATTTGCCCAAACACTTTGATGGTGCGCGAATGGAAATACATAAAAAGCAATTACCAAATGGTCAAAGATAAGTACTATATACTAATGCGTTTTGTCAAAAACAGTCTAAATTTATATCAATATTATTTGATAATCGTGTAAGACTAGCGATCTTTCTGACGAAGAGAAAGAATTGATATGCTATTAAACCTACATTTTGTTGAAAAGTGGCCTGTTTTGAAATATTCTAAAATTAGATTTTAATCAATTTCAAGAGAAGTTATTTCTGTAATACAAGACAGTAACTACAATTATACTATATCTGAAAAAAAAAAAAAAACTTTCAAAATCCAAATTATCTTATCTCAAAATTTGAAAAAAAAAAGAAAAGAAAAGAGCTCCCTTAAATGATGGCCTGTTAAATGAAGCTGCACTGTTCAATTATTTTATTAGTGTAAAAAAAAATAATCATAAATTTAATTCCATTTGATTTAAAAGGGTAAAATGCTTGATAAGCCCGGAAACGAACTCTCACCAAAGACAGCTATTTCCGTAGAACGGTGGTATGCGTTCTCATGCACGCGGAGAATCGGGTATTGTTAAAACACGGGGGGAACAGGGGCTATAAACCATGGTATCGCTGGGCGACCTGTCACCGCTTTTAAAAGGGAGCATCACATTAAGGCGTACGTTGAATGGATGAAATGGTATTGAGAAGGTTTGGGGGCTGAAGATAATGGGACGTTATATCTGGTCCACGATCGGTTATGTTTCGTCCCGTGACGCGCTGATTACAATTATTGTCTCTGTGCGACTCTCTCGTTAAAAGTTTGATTCAGAGATAATAATATGGTAATCATTGATAATTTAAATATGTTATGAAAATGACTGTATTAAATAACATCTTGGCTTTTCCCCCCTCTCTTTCTCTATGTAAATCAACAGTATGTTGTATACACACATTTATTGCCGGTGCTTCATGAATAAATCAATTCACGATAAACACATGTTTCTTTGTAACCGACGTATCATTACCATAGTTAATGGACAGAAACATATTCAAATTGTGTCAAGAATACCCTATGTAACAAGATACTGCTCAATGACATTTCAAAATTAAATGCAAAAATTTTTTGAATGGAAATGGGACGCAAAATACCTGTACTTTTATAACACAGTATCAGATGCGGCGTATACATGTACTTCAATTCACAAGAGAGGGGCAAGGGTAATCGAAAGTAATGGGTGGGGTGGGGCAGATATTTACCAGTATTCATTAAAATGTAAAGCTAAATACCTGACGAGATATTGAGGGCAAAATGATCACATTACTGGAAAATTAACTTCCATTACGTTGAATGTACGTGTGTAATGAATACATGTTTTTTGTAAATATTGACAGGAAGTGAGAGAAAGGTTATCAAACAGTTCCTGATAGATTTTAATTAATGAATGAAAGGTGGCTTGTGAACAATTGATTGGATTGTTGGTTATTTAAAAAAAAATTCATTAAAGTTTATGGTCATAAAAAGTATAAAAGACATTTATCGATTGTCATTAATGCACTTTTCCCCACATCAAAAGGTATTTAAACAGACAGTTAAATGAAAGCAAGGGAGATGATTCATTTATTAGAATAAACTAACATTTAAAATAGACGGAAATATAAGGTTTTCGCAATATTTTAATTGAGCACATGTCACTTCATGCATGGGAACTCGGCCAAAACTTCAGAAGAACAGTTTTCTCGATTTCCCATTCTTTTATAAAGATAATCTGGCCATTTCCTGACGTAGAAAGCAGGAAGTAATGATACATGTTTCCCTCATTAAGAAAATTAAATGTAAACTAAAGGGGTGACGACCCGATTTCCCTAGCCATATGCATAACATTTCCTATTTCGGAAACTTGAACTCGCCCAGAGCAGAGACTCATTCAAATTCTATGACCAATTTTTGCCTGGTGTCTGTTTGTCTGTCTGCGTCTCAGCTTCTCAAGAACCACAGAGCCAATGCCATTCAAACTCGCTACAAAATTTTAGTTATTGTAAATTAAAAGTTATAATTTTTCCTTCAGACAACTTGAATTCTCTTTGAACTTTGTATTGAAACAACTTAAATTCTATCATAACTTTTATTCAAACGACTTGAATTTTCGTATGACTTTTCATTTTTATCACTTTTCATTTAGCCAACTTGAATTTTATCATATCTTATCTTTCAAAAAAAACAAAAACTTGACTTTACTTTAACAAATTAAACACTCTGTGCATGGCAAGTTTGGCTGACATTGACTCCGTAGTTTTTGCCCACTTCCAAGGGCAACTTATTAAGAAAAAATAAAGATGCGGTGTACGGAAAATTCTTGTGCCAGGATAAACTGGTACCCCGTTGATAGAGAGAGACAATAGGATACCAGTTTAGTGCCAGGACCGGAACAAAATTTAGGAATTTAAAGGTTTAAAATAGGGTATCTCGGATAATTCTTGTCCATCTCCACAATAGTGTCTAGAATTGGAATACAAACATCCCCATCTTGTGTATAGCGTCCTATTTGCTCAATTCTAGGACCTTGGAATCAGGGCGGAACTTCAGGAATTAGGTTAAAGGTTTTACGTATGAATACTTAGGATAATACCTATTTATAAATGCACTACTTCATGCTGAACCAAAAGACTAATCATACAATTAGACAAATCCATTGTCAAACATTAATATTTCCAATGGTTTTGCCTAATTATTATTGTTGTCATTTGCCAATGAATGCGCTGTAATTGTACATGTGAGCATTGCGTGTATGAATCTTGAGATAAGTTTTGGCGGCCCCGACAGGAAAAAAAAAACCACACACTGAAAATATGAAAATGAATTTCAGGTTGGTTTTTTTTTTAGTATTACATGACGGTATGAACTGCACCGCTTCACGCCGTATGACGTAGTGAAACGTCACCGTTTTTCTACCCTCGTGCATTTTTAAAAATGAAATGTACATGTCCTCGTGCGTATTGTTGATTCATACTTGTTCACATCATGACCCCCGTGGACAGTGTGGGACGAAAATAGGGGTTCTCAGGGCCGTGACCAGGAATTTCCAATGGGGCTGCACAAGACTAAGGCAAGGGGTCTTGGGGCCCATTTAGCCCCCAGCTAGTCTAGGGCTAACATGGTAGGGGGTTGTTCAGGGGGCGAAGTCCCCGGAAGCTGAGAGGTTTTGGCATTTTCATTGGGTCTGGAGGCCTCCAGCGGGTCCAGGACAGACCTTGGTAGGGGGTCCAGGGGGCGAAGCTCCCGGAAGCTGAGAGGTTTGGGGATTTTCATTTTGAAAAGGGGGTGCACATGTACCCAGTGCACACCCCACCACCCCTGGTTACGGCCTTGGTTCTATACATGTATCTCTTCGATGTCCTCGTGCGTATTGTAGATATCATGACCCCCGTGGACAGTGTGTAACGAAAAATAGGGGTTCTTTTTACGTAATAATAAATGTAAAAATGAGCTACACCAGAACCAGAAGGGTGTCAAATTGCAAGCACGTTCATTTTAGATAAAATCTTTAGTTTGATCACGCTGTGATTGATGTAGTCGAGGCGGACCACAATTTCAATTCTTTTAATCACTCAAAACGATCTGACACTGGTACATGTAGATAAGGTACAAACAAATATTGATACATACAGTTACATATATATAAACAAAGGTTACAAACACGGATTACAAAATAGACAAGTATTTATTGACAGATAACGAAACACACAACCAGGTGTAACTGCATGTATGGGAGGAAGACCAGGCAACATTCAAATTTTTCTCAACAAATTTTGTCAATGATTCTAATACTGCCACGTTGTTTGTATCAATTAGAGGCTAAAGATTTTACGGGAGATTTTACAGCTAAGAACATTCCACCAAACTCCTCTTTAATTAACATGCAAACATCTGCACGTAGAGTGGGAGTAGATACAAGTCCGTTTGCACCTGGGACAGGGCGGGGCTGTGAACAGTAGTGGTCAGTTGAGTGATGTGGTCCATGAGCGTCCAGTACATTGCAACTGTCCATTAAGATGTCATATCGTAAATTTTGTATTTACATGTACATGTGTATACTCCCACCCAGTAAATTAAAAATTTATGATATACACGTAATTCAAAATTCACATGTACAACTTGACAAAGAAACAAATATATTGATCAGGAAAACGCTTATATCAACGAGAATGCCCAGCAGCATTGGGCAAAGTTCGCATGGGCAACGCCAGTGGGGGTCAGAGGTCTGATGAAAGGACAACGTGCATGCAATTCAGATGTCTTAACTTTTTTTTTTTTGGAGAGCAACGATCATTAATACCCAAGGAGACAAAATCTGAGTTAGGACTTCTATGTAAAACAAAATGGCAGATAAAATTTAATTTTTTGAACGTGTTGCCGGTTCTTAAGAAGAGATGAGAGAACACTATATGGATAACCTTTCTTGTTATGGCACAACAATTTCGTTCTATTTCCGATTAACCACATTCAACTCCAAATATTTTGTTAAATCGCCCGTTTAAATTAAATTCATATCAAATATTTATGTTTAGTTAACCAAATCGAAGTAGCTATCAATTCGGCACTTATTCCCCAGTTTAAAGTTCGGGCTCACCGAAGCATGCTTGCAATATAGCTCAACTATAATTGAATCACGGCGTGAATTTTATTTTTGTGTGGAAGAAAGAGAACATTCAATTTGGATATCGGTGAACTTGGATTCAGCAGAGCTTTCAGATTCTCACTGAACAGTTACTAATTTTAAAGTTAATTGCAAAGTATTTCACTTTATAGAAGAATATATTTCTGTATAAATTCGATGTTGTGGGAGTGCAAATTGGATATAAAACTACAACGGAAATTGAATTAAAAATTGAACATGACAACAAAGTTTAATGTAGTGTGTTACTCAGTGTGTGTAATGAAGCAAACTACTCACACAGATGTTTAATACTTACGAACTGACCGTGGAGATTAAGCCGGGCAGACAGTTTACATCACAGGGAAATTGCTTTCTTATGGAACCTCAATAATTCAGGCATATCGTAACACGTTTTCATAGTTTTAGTTTTCATTTCAATTATTATGGCCTCACAGAGTGATATATATATATTATATATATATATATATATATATATATATATATATATATATATATATATAATATATATATATATAATGACGTACTGTTATTTGTTTGGGGTTTTTTTTTTTTTTGTTGTTTTTTTTTTTGGTTTTTATTTTTATTTTTGTTGTTTTATTTTTTATTTTTTTTTGGTTTGTTTTTTTTTTTTTTTTTTTTTTTTTTTTGGTTTATTGTTTTTTCCCTTTCTTTTAAAGAAAAAAATATTTAATGACAATTTTCTATTTACAGAATGGTTTTGTAAGTTTAGCATGACTAACCAACGTTTCCGAATCGACAGAAAACATTCTAAATGATGAATCTTTTTCATAACCTAGAACACGGTAAATTACTTTTTTCTGGAAAAAAAAATAACTGTGAAGATAATGACAAATTTATCAACCGAGTCACATGAAAGGAGGAACGACGGATGACGACACGTAAAGGACCTAAGCGGGCCGGGCAGGGCCCATCACTCTGGTGACAGCAATTCATTTCACCGTGCGAGAAAAATGAATTTGACCAGAACATCATAACCGTTAATAAATTTACTGAGTCATCAACGACCACCAAGACATTATTCAATGTGAGGCATTTCGTATATTAAATGCAGTCCTAAAGATGCAAGAAGCTAACAATAGCTAGTTTCTCTGTCATGCGATTTCAAAATGAAATAAAGAAACAAATGTAATATGTTATCTTCGGGGAAGTTTAATTCATATGGCAATTTATCAAGATATAAGGCGGCTATTTAATTTCTACAACTGTGTCCCCCACGTATTAATTGACACATCACTTTAGAAATACAATGTTGTATCAATATAAGTGCTTAAAAGTATCTGAAATTGCTTCATATTTCGGTTGAATATTATTCATTTTACAAATCTACATATACTTGAATAAAATGTACAGAATATGAACTAATCTGTGAAGCCCCCCGATCAATACCTGTAATTCATTTCCCCACATTCACCAGGTAGAAAGGACTTGACATACTTAGGGAGCTCAGTTGATAGCAGGTGCCCGCGATAAGCGCTGCCCGGGTCTGATTAATGCACTTAGAAAAGTTTGATCCCAAGTTAATCCACTGCAGTATTTTAAAACAGCTTCATTTGATGACATTCGTCCTAAGAAACGGGCGACCCCCTCAGGTTCGCACTTTGCCCTAGCTTTGCTGAATAGTATTGTCGGATTTGAACGTGATCGTGAATCTTTCTCTCACCATAATTTAAACTTTAAGATTAATTGCTAAAAACATACCAAAAAAAAAAAAAAAAAAAAAATCAAATACTACATGACTGATAAAAAATAAATGGTTAAAGGTAAACAGAGTTCTCCGCTTATGTTAACTATAGTTGAAAATCACAAGCCGTAATTATATATGAAGCTTGTCTTAAAAATTGTTTTTGACCTGCGTTTCCGGTAATTAATAAATCTAGATAAAGTTTCATACAAAATAGAAGAAATGATAATTTTATTCCAGGAAAATGCATGCATTTCGTATCTACAAATTCGCCTGAAAGAAATCCACATATTTTCAGGGTTTCCAAGAAATCCTTAATTGTCCTACCACTGCCTGCGAGGCTTGACGGTATTTGAGTTTAATAATAACAACTTTATTATACTGAGTAAACCTAACGGTGGTTACACAAGGTCAACATGGCAAAAGTAGATTTCGGGGTCGTTATTTGAATTAAGTTCTGTTGAAACTTATATATATTATGATAATTACAGATCAGGAGATGGTTGTTCTTAATTGCTTGACTTTAGATCCTACATGTAGTAATTGACGTAAATATTCCAAGCCTACCCTAACCCTATTCCGTGTTCAAAACACATATCGTTGTAAGGGTTTTGAAATATATGCATATCAATGCTTGCGTTCACTGTTACATGTACTATTGATTGATGATTGATTATTTAAAAAATTGTAAAAATTGCTTGTTTTACGTCCCGTCGAGAAATTTTACTTATATTGAGACGACACCAGTTGTAGGTGAAGGACCACAAACGTAGCGCTCTGAGAGCCGTAGCAGTGAAGGTTTTTTTTGCGTGCACGTCAACGCCTGCCCTGACCTCCGTTTTTAAGGTCATATCCGAAAGATCCGTGATTCTCGCTTCTAATTCCGAGCGTTTGGCAACTTTGAGGAGCAATCACTACCTATGTTTGACGCGGTCATGGCATAAGCGGGACCGGAATTCACGACCTCCCGGTTGCGAAGCGAACGCTCCAACCACAGAGCTGCCATGTTCACTGTTGATGTTTGTTCCTATGACTCCCATTGGTACATGTACTTTACTAACTTTAGAACTGTGAACAGATTTTTGTTAGCCATTGGTAAGGAAAATGGTCTCGACATTAACAACGCTATACAATGGCAGCTCCACCTCCGACTACCCAACCCATTTTTCTTTTTAATTACGAAAGCTCCAGTTTTAATTTTTGTTGAGCTCTTACATAGCAACTTACTAAACATAGCTACGGAAGTTTTTCTAACAAAAACTTGTATTTAAAGCGCAATCTTAGAAAATAGTTTATTCATTGTGTTCACTGATCCATGACTTTTTTTGATGAGACATTTAATTGTACGAATTATCTTCCTCTGTATTGACTTTTATTAAAGAGTCGTTCCATGACTTTTTGTCTACGTGGCTTTTCCGTGTACAAATTGCCTTTTTAGTGGGGGATATTTAGTTAGGAGTTGTTCTATGAAATTTCGTATTCCACGGGTTGTCTCCATCGGTGAGATGGGCCTTCGTGTCCCACTGATCAACTACCTTCCGCCTTAGGCTGGGCAGTCCCCAACCAGTAAGGCGTTGATCCGCCACATACTGCTTGCTTCTTTG
>CAJDSM010023210.1:15147-33499 GCA_903981925.1 Ostrea lurida
ACAATGCAAAAATTTAGCCTATTTTCGCACTCGGCCTTTGGAGCAGGGAGGATCTTTTCGTGCACATCCTCATGTTACCATGGGAACCTTCAATTTCCGTTTCTCAATACGCAGGACCGTCCCATCATTCCCTCTTACGACACGCAAGGGGACTTGCTCGGGACCTATTCTAACCCGGACCCCACGGTCTAATGACACAGAAGCCCTTATAACCTATCAAATTCTACTTATTAAATCGTGGGAATTTTACCAACAGTAACCACTAATCCAATATCATTTCGTTGTTCGTTCTTGCATTTGCGACTGCATTTTTTCGAATCGGTGACGATAGCAGTAGCATCAATTGAACATAAACAAAACAATCCAAAAAAAAAAAATAATAATAAATAAAAAAAAAATAATAATAAATAAAAAATAAATAAAAAAAAAAAACCAAAAAAGAACATACTGCATCTTTTGACCTATAACAAACTAAAGATGCAATTAAATTCTAAAACGCTTAGTACGGAAGTTTTAGTTATTATTACCAAACAGCAATATCAAGACAGTTCAACTCCTATGTTTGATTTCAGGGAATTTTTTACAACTAGATCTCACCTTGATGGTCCATTTTCACAATCCCAATGCTACATCTGCCAGCATTATCATTCTCGACGCATATTGCACAAAGCATTGCAAATTTTAGGTATTAAACCAAATTTATCTCGAAACACTCATTCTTGAGTAGGTCAGCTATTCGGCAATATTCGTCGGGCATATATGAACAAGAAATTCAGAAGAAGATGCTTTTCATGCATATAAACATTGCCGTCTGGGCTCAGACCCGAGTTGTCTCACATATTTATGGCTGTTGTAAAAATCTGACTTGAGCCTTCCAATTTACATCCAAAGTGGCAGAGAGGGTGGAGCCTCTTTCATAAATATTTGTTCATGGTGGAGCTTCAGAAATTCTTGTAAATTTTTTTCAAACTTCACTTATTATATCTGTCATTTCATTTCCTTGTACCTAGGATAGACTGTTCTGTGCTTCAATAAAATTTGATAGCAGTACAGAAGCAGTCACAATGTGGTGTGAGAGATCAAAATTTACAAATTGACACAGTTGCTCAGTACAGCATCTGTCAGGAGTGTTTATTTACTGAGCTGTATGTTGAAAATTTCCCCCAATTTCATCATGCACACATGCCCTTTAAGCAAAATACAAGGGATACAATAATAAAACTCACTTATGTTATGCCATTGAATGAAAAATGAACAATTATAAATAAAAGAAAAGAAATCCAATCCACAGTTCTCCATGTACCAGGTATATATTAAAAACATGACAAACAAGAAAACAAGAATAATAAAATGCCTGTAAATTCTTGGGGTAATAAAGCTGAGTGAATGCTGAATTTCAAACGCTAAGTCGGATGTTTTGATTTGTAAGCTTATCACCCATTGTGACAAAATTTCATTCTCACCCTTCCATCATTTTATAAATCAAAATTTACCTTGACTGTAATTAGACTTCGGACGACATGATATAGCTAATAACAGAACAACGTGATTGCTCAGGTACAGTATTAAAATGATCAAACACATCTTCCTGCAAACTCGCATCCAGCAGAAATATTTTTGCAAAGTATGAAAATGTTTTAATTATCTTTCTTTCAATCAATAATTATTGTAAATGTGATTAATTTAGTGTGTTGTTTTGTTTGAATAACAGGTTATGTGTGCTGGCCTTCTGCCCTTTACAGATATATGCATGGGTTGGGGAATTAGTTTATATAGCGAGCTTCAAAGGACTCGTTTTGCTTTGATACTTTACGTTTAGCCACAAACACTGAGTAACCAGCCAGGATTTGGGAAATTAAAGACAGAAAATTTATGTTTTGAAATTAACTCCAAATAGCCTCCACCCAACAATCTCTTATGTCAAGAAGCCCCCACCCTCTCTCACTTTGGAAGTCCAAATGAGGAATCAGATCAGCATTTACACCAAGCCACATTTAGTTTGAAAACATTGTCAATTTGGGCTTGCAAAAAGATTGGTACAACCAATTTTACTGATGATATAATTTCAATGTGTTTTCATTTCTGAATGCTTTTGAAGGGTATGCATAGATCTTGCAGATTCAATAGAGGAAAAAACATTCCAATGTTGGGCTTTGTGGCAAAAAGATTGTCAATCAATTTACTGGATATATAATTCAATGTAGTATTTCATTTCTGAATGCTTTGTGACGTTATGTTGGAAAACATTTAAATGTGGCTTTGGCAATACAGATAGTCAACCATATTTTCTTGGATTTATATAATTCAATGTGTTTTCATTTCTTTAAAGCTTTTGTGACGTGTATTTCATAGATCTTGCAGATTCAATACTATTGCTGGTTATCAATCGATATCACTTGTTAAAAGAGCAGAACAACTTGCATTGAATTCATTGATTTGGGGCCGACTTTGATTTTTTGGCATGTTAGTATATTATGTGAGGACATATCTGGACTGAGTTTTGACAATGTTCACAGAACTGTAATTTTCTGACTTGCTATCCCACACATCCACGTTCTATTCATTAGTAACACATAGCAAGGATAACAAGTTCATTATGTAGACAACAGAAGTCCATAAATAATCTAATTAGCAAAGTTATTTTGTCTACTGCCATTGATTCGCATTTCTAATCCCACACTTACCTAGAGTATATTGGTGTCATCCATTTCAAATTTTTGCTGCAGAAAAATCTTGTCGAAGATTTATAAGTTTTATTGCTAGTGACTGTTTTCATTAAATATCAGACATCTAAGATGTAGTTCACTTATCTCCTTGGGTTATTCATGTTTTTGTAGTCAACAATGCAGGCCGTCTCTCGGCATGTATTCCAGATAATCGTTCACTTTGTTTCTACAAGTTAGGAAAATGGGGGTGCAATTTGAAAACAATTGGAAACTGTTGTGGCTTTTGTATTTGTTGTGAATAATGCTATTATGTGAATGATATATACTTGTGCTGTCTGTAAATTCAGCCTGCTTGTGGGCGCGTCGGATTTCACTTGTGAAATCCAATTGGCGCAATTTGGACAGTAAACCATTGCTGAGGATACTGTTGCTCCAGTCCCCCAGCCTCTAATATGGTGTTTTAATATGTGTGAATTGTATGCTGCCAAAAGCTGACATGTGTAAGATCGCGCATAAAAATCTGAACACCCCCCCCCCCCCAAAACCCCCCCCCCCCCAAAAACCCCCCCCCCCCCCCCCCCCCCCCCCCCCCCAACCCCCCCCCTCCCCCCCCCCAAAAAACCCCCCCCCCTGCGAGTGGCATGTTAACTGTCAAGTTTAAAGAAAAAGCCATGACTGTTCCTCCAACAATGCGTTGTGTGATTTTTCTCAAATCGGTAGACCGATAGAAAACCTAATTTCAACAGTGCTTTAATCATGGGTATATTTGCCAGTGTCGATTAATTTGGTATTGGAATTTCAAATAACATATTTATCCTTTTAAAGATAAATTCAGTTATTGAGAATTAACATTTGGTATTATGGCCAAATTTCATTGAATATTTCCACAGTGACATGCACGTTTCCGAGAATAATCACGGCCTTTCACACACTGATATATCCATGATTATTATTAACTTTGCGCATGCGCTTTCGTCTTTTCTAATTTTCCAACCTTGGCAAGTGCAACGAATGCCCCTTAAGATGACTTTATTAGTTTGGAGTTTTACTATTCAATATGTGTGGCGTCTATACTATTGAAAATAAAACTTAGAAAGTAAAATTATTTACTACCTCCTACCCTATTTTTTTTTCTGAATGTTAGCGGAAACTCAAACTATTTTTTATTTTGGCCCTAATGGCCTTACATGTTAATTTATCAACAAATCCTGATCACTGTCTGACTGTGTCAAATACATCTGGTCGACACATTTCAATAGAAAAAACCAATTACTAGACGCCTTCTTCGTACACGGACTCCGAATTTCCTGTACGGATTAAGATTATAAGGAGGGGGGTAGGGTGAGACTACTACTTCAACTTACATTTCAGAAATTTAATTTGATGTCACCGTCAGATAGAACAGTAGGTAATTCATTCTATTTGTTTTTATTTAAAAACAGATGCAATCAGAATTTCTAACCCATCCCCATGCACATCAAGTCTTCTGGAGCCTCCAGGAGATCTTCTAAACTTCGCATGGCTACATCAAATCTTCTTGGAGCCTCAGGAGATTCTAACTTCCGCCATGGCAGCTACATCAAAGTCTTCTGGAGCCTCCAGGAATGGAAATTTAATGGGGAATTCCAAAGGGGGGATTCCAAAGACCAAGAGGATACATCTATCTGATTCAGCTCTTGTTTTTAAATAAAAACAAATTTATAATAAAATAAAACCTCGATCAATAACTTCAATAGCTTGAAATTCGGGAAATCTTCATGGGAATGGGTAGCCGAGGTAGTATATAGCAATTATTGGACAGGGCCCAAACTGCAAATTGAATGATTATAAAGTGTATTATCGTAATGTTATTAAATAATTTTGTACAAGAAGATCAAGTTTTCTGACTCCTCAAAATAATTATTCGGAACTGGAAAACTACTCGGAACTACTTACTAGGAAAACCACTGTTTATATACATGTAGCATTGTTTTCTTTTTAAATAGGAACAAACCCCTACATGACCACAGGGGTTCAATTAGTTACTGTTAAAATATTCTAAAGTTCTGTGACTCGGTCCCCTCATCCGGGTCCGGACATCTGTCATTTTACGGCATGCCTAATTGATGACCAACAGGTAATGGAAGACCTTGCCCGTCATTTTAACGATATCTAGAACGTTCTATCTAGGGGCTAGGGCTCAATAAGCGAATAAAAGTTTAAACCCACAACCATGAATAAAATTCGTTACCAAAATCCGCTCTTTTTTACGTCGTTTTAACTTAAAATTTAGGTGTATCAAATAATCATTTCTACAATTTATTGTTCGGGAGCATAACCGAGCCCACGTTACTGAGTGTTAGGACTACAACATGACGGAAACTTAAAAATACGTGAGGTTTTGTCTAAACCTTTTTATATTAATCGTCGTTCGATTCTCATTTCAAAACTTACAAAGATTTAGAGCTAGCCTTCGAACTTACAATAAAATGTTGAACATTTCATGTCAGTTCAATCTTTGGCGCCCTTTTGTCATTCATTTATGGAATATCGTGCCCGATTGAATTTCAACTAAGCATTTCGATTCGATTCGAATCGTTTTGGGTTTGAACTTTCAGTAGGCCTCATACCTTTCAATATTTGATTATTTAATGTTTTAGGACCCCCAAAAAATACATTTCACAAACCATGAAATTTACTTTCATCTACAGCTAAATATTGACAATCCACAAAATGTGGAACTTGATTTTAGTGTTCATAGCTGTGTATTCGGGGCAAAAGAAATTCAATATTGTCTACAATGTTTCTAAATTTTTGGGAAACACGGAAAACGCAGACTTTGTGATGAAAACATCGGATACACTACGGGGGGCGAGTAAAGGGCAGGAGGGGGGGTCTTTTCAGGCGCGTAGCTGCCATTACGCAATACGCACGTTTCGTACCCCCCCCCCCCGCCCCCCCCCCCCCAAATGGTGAAAAGAAAAAGAGTCAAAGATATATTGAAATCAGTCGACTCTGACGTATACCCAGGCTCTGTGTTTTGAGCAGTTATACTACTAGCTAGATGTATGTGATGTTAAAACATGTACACTTAAGCTTTCCGTTCTGAACTTTTATTGAAAGTACAGAACATGTTTCAGAAAATATCATGTCTCCCCTCTTCCAAAGGGAGATGCATTATTATTAGTCCCCTACCGGTTTGTAACCGGAGAGGGACTATAGCTTTCTTCTTGTGTCTGTCTGTCTGTCTGTCTGTCTTCATGTCTGTCTGTCTGTCCCCATTCTGTCCCATTGGTTTTCCAGACTTTTTTTTCTTACTGCTTGCAGATATTCATTTGATATTTGGTACATTGCTTTGCCATACCAAGTTACAGATTCAAGTTCGAGTTTGGTTTTGATCCATTCATTTTTCCGCTGAGTTATGGCCTTGGACTTAGAAAATTTCACAAATTATCACAGTTTTCCGCACTTTTTTTCTCACTGTTTGCAGATATTCTTTTGATATTTGGTACATTGCTTTGCCATATTTTTAAAGTTACAGATCAAGTTCGAGTTTTGGCTTCGATCCATTCATTTTTCACTGAGTTATGGCCCTTGGACTTAGAAAATTTCATTAATTATCAGTTTTCCAAACTTTTTTTCTCACGGCTTGTAGATATTCATTTGAATATTTGGTACATTGCTTTGCCATACCAAGTTACAGATCAAGTTCGAGTTTGGCTTTGATCCATTCATTTTCCGCTGAGTTATGGCCCTTGGACTTAGAAAATTTCACTAATTTATCAGTTTTCCGCACTTTTTTCTCACTGTTTGCAGATATTCTTTTGATACCTGGTACATACTTTGCCATACCAAGTTACAGATCAAGTTCGAGTTTGGTTTCGATCCATTCATTTTTCACAGAGTTATGGCCCTTGGACTTAGAAAATTTCATAAATTATCAGTTTTTCCGCACTTTTTTTCTCACTGTTTGCAGATATTCTTTTGATATTTGGTACATGTCTTTGCCATACCAAGTTACATATCAAGTTCAAGTTTGGTTTCGATTCATTCATTTTATTACTGAGTTATGGCCCTTGGGACTTAAAAAAATTCATAAATTATCAGTTTTCCGCACTTTTTTTCTACTGCTTGCAGATATTTCATTTGATATTTGGTACACTCCCTTTGCCATACCAAGTTACAGATCAAGATCGAATTTGGATTTGATCTATTCATTTTTCACTAAGATATAGCCCTTGTCCTATCCTGGCTCACCAATATTCCCTTTTACCATAAGTATATGATATAGCATACATAATGAAATTAGAATATTGTTGCGGTTCAATAATTTTGTAACCGGTAGGGGACTATGTATTGCTGTGCCATACTCTCAGAATGCTTGTTTTTTGGGGGGTTTTTTTCCCTGCCGTCTGATTGGTACAGATTGTCATCCGGTGTGGCTTATAGGGATAGCTTCATTGCTGTTTGTAGACGTGCATATTGTCGAAACAGGGAGATCCGATCATTTTCTGGGGAAAACCATAATGGGTCTATTCGTCTAAGAAGGATGAAGGATGTAAGATAGCTTCTCCTTTATGGCTATCAGATATCTTTTGACAATTATTACCAATTATGATGTTCACATTGTTTTAACAATTGAATAGTTTATAGTGTTTTATTCGTCTTTCATGTATAAAGTGGTACATGTACTTTAGTTAATATAACAGTCATTATTTTTGTATCATATACAATGACATCAGTGTGACATTGATAATGAATATTTTCTCCAGATTTTTTCCTCGTTGAGCAAAGTATCGTTCCTGCTCGTGATTTCTCCTCCATACCATGCATTGCATTAAGGGAGGACGCAGTTAATTTGGCGCACTTTAGGTTTGGGAAGCGGGGAGACAAATGCGTTTAACGAAAACAAATGGTAGATCCCCTTGTAAATAGTTTGTTTAAATTGCGTCATTTGAATAAATGACATTTACATACTCAACCTGTCTTCATGTTTTTAGTGTTTTGATTGCAGCCAAAAAACAGCTAGCTGCGGTGACCTTGCTTAGCATTTTTAAGACATAAATGGTATTTTAAGAACTATGTAGGTGTCGTGCTCATCAACGATTTGTTAAATACGAATTATTACTTCAATATGTACATCAGACTGTTTGATTCAATATTCGGTGGACGTGCAAATAAATTATGGCATAGTTCACTGAATCTTTCATTTTATTCGAAACGAGAAATATTGCTTTGATCTCCTTTACAAGACTCATAATGTCCATTAAATAGTGATATTCGATACTTTAAAATTGTCAGAATTCACCAGCTTCAGGCCTGAAACCCTACGTCAGGCTTTCTCTTAAAGGGATAGCATCATAGTGCAGCTCATTGTGTCTACAATTTTTAAAAAGAATGAAAATGAGACCAAATACAAGTAATTTTCTGTTAAAAATTACATGTTATTGATTTATTTCCAAATCTAAATCAATTACAAGCCGCTTTAAATCATGTCCTTTTAATTAATGTTTGGCTTCCTGGAAAAAAAAATTAATTTACTTGATGAATTGGTTCCTTGTAACTATGCTCGGCACTCGGGGCCTTTGAGCAGGGAGGATCTTTATCGTGCCACACCTGCTGTGACACGGGGCCTCGGTTTTTTTCAGTCTCATCCGGAATGACTGCCCCATTCAGTCGCCTCTTACGACACGCAAGGGGATGCTGAGAACCCATTCTAACCCGGATCCCCACAGGTTGCAGTCATTTCTGAGTTGAAAATATTCTTCATAGATTTTTCTGTTATATTAAGAAGAAATAAGTATAAGGGACAGGGGTATTGTTGGTCGTTTCTGTATCTTCTTAATTTCGAAATTGCTTTAGATAAAATTTTAACGACTGATTTGTGGCTTTGCATCAAAATTATCTTGCTTCTCGGGGTACCTAGAATGTGCTTCATATGCTAAATAACTCTGGATATTTTTTTTTTTCGTTGAAAGTAAGTAACGAATCCAGCTGCGTACAGAAAAACTCCTGCCCCACTCGATCTAATTACATTGTACATGTAAATCCGCCTATGAGATTATAAGGTTTGGCTTATGGGCACAGGTTGTCAGATATTGAACTTTAGTATTATCTTGTTTCAGAACAATAAAATTATATAAAATATGATCAACAACAAATCATGTAAATAAAATCAACCGCTAAATCCGCTTTTTTCGTCGGTGGTTTTTTTTTTTTTTTTTTTTTCTTTTCTTTTTTTTTAATGATTATTTATTGTATTGTATATCAGGTGCGGATTCAAGAAAGGCGTACCGGGCGTACGCCCCCCCCCCCCCCTAAAAAAAAGAGAGAGAGAGAGAGAGAGAGAGAAGAGAGAGAGAGAAGAGAGAGGAGAGAGAAGAGAGAGGAGGAGAGAAAGAGAGAAGAGAGAGAGAGAGAGAATGGAGGAATAAAGAGAGAGAGACAGCGCAGCGAGCACGATAACACTGGCGGATCTAAAGGGGCGTGTGAGACGCACGCCCCCCTAAAATTTCAAAGATTATGGTACTCGGGGATGTATATACACATTTAATGTGCAAATATCTCGGTCAATAATTTATCCGCCTGTCATAAGCTTGTAAGAAATCAAGGCTGTAACCAGTGGGGTGCCCATGCACCCCCCATTTTTAAACTGAAGATGCTAAAACCTCTCGGCTTCTGGGGGCTTGGCCTCCGGACCCCCCTACCAGAGCCCATTCTGGATCCTCTAGGGGCCTAAACACACCCCCCAGACGCAATGAAAATGCTAAATTTCTCAGCTTCCGGGGGCTTCGCCCCTGGACCCCTACCAGGGCGCATCCTGGATACTCTAGGAGCCTAAAACACCCCCAGACGCAATGAAAATGCTAAAAATTTTCTTAGCTTCGGGGGCTTCGCCACCTGGACCCCCTACCAGGGTATTCCTGGACCAGCTGTGGACCTGACTAGCAGCCTTTAAATCCTATGCCTTAGTCTTGTGCATCCCCCACCCACCCCCAAATGGAAATTCCTGGTTACGACCCTGGAGAGGGTGTAACTTCACCTATGAGGGCTAATTATATATGGTTAAATTCACTAAAATTCAGGAGCTTCCGCGGGGCTTCGCCCCCTGGACCCCACCAGGGCCTTGCCCCAGACCCCCTGCCTCTGAAAAAAAAATCCACGCCCCCCCCCCTAACCCAGAATTCCTGGATCCGCCCCTGTATATGATATGTACATAAAAAAAAGTACAAGGTTTGGGCACAGGAAAACATTTAATACATGTACTTTGTTTTGAATAACACTATTTTTCTTCATTTCAAGGTGAAATACATTGAGATTGAGAGAGAGAGAGAGAGAGAGAGAGAGAGAGAAGAGAGAGAGAGAGAGAGAGAGAGAGAGAGAGAGAGAGAGAGAGAGAGAGAGAAGAGAAGAGAGAGAGATTTGTGCTGTGATATTTTTTATTCTAAAGAAAAACAATGCCATGTAAAATTTGTTGACTGAGAACAAGAAAAATAAAAGTTTGATTCTTTTACTGATTATATTTCAATCTCTCAGTGAAAGGATCGACAACTCTGTATGAGAGATTGAATTTGTTCAATATCGTTGAACGACTTACGTCCCGTGTCGCGCACCTCCGCATCTAACTCATGCGCGCGTTTGTATCTAATATAAACAACCGGTGACAGATAGACGATCCCGATTTTGTTTACACCGGAGGTGAAAAGAGATAGGTCGTTGCTAACGTTTAAAACGTGGATACTGGGGATGAAACAGTAGCTCTAGACAATCAGCTGTTTTGTTTTTCGTACATCAAATTTCTGAGTGACCATGTACCAAAGAAAGGGGCGAGCGGATCCTGGACTAATCGCCACGGCTAATGCTGTCCAAACCGAGATAAAGGATTTCATGACGAGCGGATCATACTACTGTACCAATGAGCTGGCTAACGAACTGACCCGAATCAACAATGCTGTGGATCACCTGAAACTGGACGGCAATATCATGTCCATTTCGGACAGTTTTAAGCGGTTTTACGATCCCAGAAACAGCGTTCCTGAGGCTACCAGTGAGTGCCCTTATTAATAGAGTTTTTAGTGATTTCATGAAATCACTAAGTAAAACAGTGATTTCACGAATTCCCTGAAAGTTTTAGGGTTTTCGCGAAATCCCTAGTTACACAATCTTACAGTAACATATATACATGTACATAATATAGATCTACCTGTATACTATTAATTGTTGACAAACCTCTACATGTCAACAGATGACTCCACTCCAGAGTCTCTATGTTGTAGTAAGTAGCAATGAAATATTTTCACATGTCATGCGGTGACCAAAATTTATCAATTTTGGTGTTGCCAGTGTGGATCTTTCATTCATAATAATTGGCTACTCAGCCTACTGTAGCTCGGTCTGCTCAGTGTCATATGTGTGTGTAAACTAACGTGTACTTGTACAGAGAGAGAGAGAGAGGAGGGGGGGGGGGGGGCTCAGATAGATTGACAGATGAGAAACAGAGACAGCAAGAAAGACAGCCAGTTAGAGAGAGACAGACAGAGAGAGAGAGAGAGGAGGGGGGGGGGGCTCAGATAGATTGACAGATGAGAAACAGAGACAGCAAGAAAGACAGACAGACAGAGAGAGAGGGGGGGGGCAGACAGAGAGACAGAAAGATGAGAGACAGAGAGAGAAAGACAGGCAGAGAGAGAAAGACAGGCAGAAAGAGAGAGACAGACACAGAGAGGGAAATACAGAGAGAGGCAGAAAGAGAGAGAGACAGGCAAACAGAGAGACAGACAGAGAGAGGCAGACAGAGAGAGGGAGGAAGGAGAAAAAGGAGATATCACAGTAGCCACATTATCATTACACTCAGTATTACTGTCTCTGAAATCGAACCTGGGACTCCTGCATTTCTAGTCATGTGCTCTAACCACTGAGCTATCTAGGCCGATATCCACGGTCCATATAGCCCTAACTACTACATTCCTCCGTCCTTAAAGTGTCTTCGTCCACAAAGACAAAGAACCCAGGTTCTTACTGCCCCTGGCAGGACTTTTACCTGCAATTCCAGGGGGTCACACTGGCCACCAATTTAATAGGGAGGGAGAGAATGAGAAATCTATGACTGGACCGGAAATCGAACCCGGGACCCCTGCAATACTAGTTAGGTGCTCTATCCACTGAGCTACCCAGGCCGATGTCCACAGTCTGTATAATAGCCCTAAATACTACAACAGTATTACTGTCTCTGATTAACTTGGTATCAGAGATCTCCTTTACATGTGTGTTGTTAATGTCATAGAGGGAAAATCCATCATTAATTACAAGTGTGGGACCGGAACTTTCCACCGAGGGTAAAATATTCACAGTCGAGGACAACGGAATAGTTTTGTCAAATCTTAAGCAGCAAATCTTTTTTCAGAGTTGGAATTTTGCTATTCCACACAAGTAAATACGGAAAGATTATTTTTCTCACATTTTACCACACAGTTTGTTGTGCATTAATTTGGAAGTTTTGAGGAAATTCATTGTTGCTAAAAAAAATCTTCATATGATCTCTGAGACTAGAATTAAACAGACAGAAAGAGCACACCTGAAAATGGGGGGGGGGGGGGGGGTTACTCCAGCATGCTAGAGGTTCACGGCGAAATACTTTTTGACTTGGTGCTGCTGAGGTATATAAGGTATGTTAACCGAGGTTCTTAACTTGTTGGAGTACCCCCTGGGGGGTTGTCTAACAATATAAACTTTTTAAAAAAAAAAAAAAAAAAAACCTCATTGACACCTGAGGGCTGTCCTTAGAAGGCTTTATCAAATTAAAATGTGAAATAACACTGCTAGTATTTTGCTTCAACTTTTGATATAAATCATAGGAAATGTATGACATCATAATAATAAAATTACAGATGTAAATAAATTGCAGCAATGTGAGATAGAGGAATCCTATGTACATGGCTCTCTTACCTCTGAAAATATTGTCTGACACTGGTAATTAATTAAGAAAATTAATTAAGAAATAAGAATCTCTAATTAGCATCTAGATGCAGCATCAAATGATGACAAAAATCAATCATGAACCATTCATGTACATATATGTAACATTTCTTTTTTCGTTCAGATCCCGCCAATAACCTAGCCAATACTGCAGGATTCCTCAAAGACCTTAAATCCCAGCTGCACGTCCACTCGCTGCAAGACAAACAGGAAAATCAAGTACGGGAACTACACCAGTGGGGCGTCGACAACCTGAGAGGCATCCAGCAGGTAGGTGGCGCCGGTGTCTTAGTGGTTCGGGGATCTGACGTAATACAAAATCTGGGATGAGGAAATTATGTACTTTTTGTATAAACTATATGTATTTGGGACATGGTGTTATTCTAGTACATGTACATTTGCGAATTGTTCATGTATTTTGAGGTATATATTGAGATTCTATTTTCTGTGTGTGTATGTTATATATGGAACTATACACAAGCAAATATAGGTTGTTTTAGATAGTAAATATTAGATTCATTATTCTAAAAACTGGTACATCCCTATATAGGACTTGAATATGTGTACTTAGTGGTGAGTCTTCAAAATAATATACATCTTTTAAATTAATTAATTCTATATTATTATTTTGGTAACATTTTGAACATGTATATACAATCTCTGCAAGATATTTGTCTCTCAAACTAAAATATACACACCAAGCATTTTAACTGAATAGAACCATTTCAAAAAATAATATTATATCAATATGACTGAGATCACTATAGAACAATATCAAGATTTGGTCATTTTCCAGAATTTCATTATTTTAGAATTGAATTTTCATCATTTATAAAGTCCATAATTAGTATACATGTACATAATGCAACATTGCAAATTTACATACATTCAATTCATGAGATTGAAATATTGTACAAAATTACTATGATGGAATTTCAGAATTTTGGAATTGGTTAAATTTATTAAAACCACAAAATGGTACATAAGATCGCAATATTATACCAAAAAAAAAAAAAAAAAAAAAATATCGAATAGTGAAATCTCATCAAAGAGAGATGTGTTGAGAGAAATGTAGCAGTAAATGCATGGCACTAAATAAATACAAAAAATTTGTAAGAAATATTTTTGTCACAAAATTTTGGTTCAATAAATGTTTGATGATTCTACTCCATTCTATTAATTAAAAGAATTAGATAATATAATTTAAAAAAAAACACACAAAACAAGACTTCTTTTTAAAATGCATTATTTTAGGTTTTACAATGATGAAATTTTGAGTCCTTCAATATTGGAGGACTCAAGCTAGTCAAGGGGGATAATCCAGTCGTGTTTCCTGACAAATGTTTAATTCTGGTTTCATAAGTTTATATATTTAATAAACCTCACCATTTCTTATCAGCACCTGGGTACATACAATTTTTAAATTTCTATCAAGCGTTTGATAAGTTTTCAGGTGACTTGTAAAATGTTGAAAGCTAAATTCCTTAAATTCCAGTGATTGTCGTGCCAAGAGAAGGTAACTCCTCCCACGCATGCACTCCAATCACACTGTGACACAACACAGACTATAATGATGAAGTAGCTTGATTTCAAGTGATTGTGAACAAATTGCTGTGGTTTTACATTGAGTGAATCATTTGCACAAAGCCTGTTATGTACATAAGTGTATTCGCTCAAAGTTTTGAGAAATTCATCTTCATTGTGTGCTCAGATTTCACGGATGTTCAATTTTTGTCAAATTTCACATACTGCTAGCTATTCCACTAATTTCAAAATACAAAAAAAAATTACACAGTTCAAACGATGTCTAGAAATTATACCCACAGAGATTTATTCCAATAAATTGTAATGTCTAGAGAAAATCCATGAAAATTGGTGCCCATGAATTCATTTGATTTCACAGGTAAGCATAATACATGTATTATGCATAAGATAATTATATGCAATATGAAACAACACTTCTAGAAAATCTCTCTAGAAGGGTTATGATATTTTTATCCAAAGTTCTTGTCAGAATTCCTTATTATCGTTTACACTTTGAAAAACTTTACATTGAAGCTTTTGAAATTTTGCAATTTAAATCTTTGTTTGCTAGTTGTAAACTTGTTACAACCACAAGGTGTGCATATATGTGTCCATTTTACATTTCATTGCGAGTTACTTTCATCTCTTGAAATGTATTCTATTGCATTCAAGGAATGTCTTCTGATCTGACTTGAAAATTTGTTGTTTGTCAATGTGTCTAGAGTCCCCTTTGTGAAGAGTACCGTATATACTCGCCTATAAGTCGGATTTTTGGGAGTAAAATTTTGGTCCAAAAGTTTATGTCCGACTTATAGGTGAGTCCTAAGGAGATCAGTATTTTTCTAGTCGGCGAAATGTAATAAATTTTAAAACAACTCCGACGAGAGCTAGATCATGATCATCGTCCAGGACATTGAAATATAAAAAAAAATAGATTGGTTGATACAAGGTTCAAATGGATAATGAGAATTGGACATGATATTGATTTTGGAGAAAGAATAATTAAATACCGGCATTATTTCTCAAAATATCCTTCGAAACAATGGCAAAATCAGTGTAACTTGAGTTGAAATTGGTCCACGATTCTGGCAAAAAGTTGCACCGACTTAGAGGCGGGTCAATGGACAAAATCTTTCAAAATGTCTCAAAAAACACAACCGACTTATAGGGAACTGACTTTATTAGGGCAGTAATACGGTAATGTGTTCACTATCTATATTATTTTTATAGCATCATTTCAGCTCCCCCCCCCCCCCCCCCCCCAGGCTAGAATATGGACCATTCAAAAAGTGTATTACTAAGTTTTTAGTACTTTTTACATAGGAATATCACAGAATAATTTGTGCAAAATTTTACAGGTCAACAATAATTGTTTCATATCATGTCATATTCAGGCCTCATGGCCAAGCGACCAGAGAAAATCCAAACTTAATTTAACAAACCAAGTTCTACAACTTTTAACATTAATCTAATATTTTCTCATGCCGCCCGGATTTTGGCGTGATTAGCGGGTAATTGATGTTTGGAGGAACCTAGTACCCAGATGGAAATCTACTCGTTCTGAGCGGGCGACCACCCAGGAAGCCCTCAGATGTACAAGCCTCTGCCGTGCTCTGAGTGGGCGACCCACCGCAATTAACCTCTCACATACCAACCACTGCCTGTCTGAGCGGGCGACACCATTAACCTCTCACAGACAAAACCCGACTGCCGTCGAGCGGTGACCACCATAACCCTTCTCACATCAACCCACTGCCTGTCTGAGGCGGTGACCACTCCATTAACCTTCTCACATACAACCTCTGCCTGTCTGAGCGTGGATGGACCCCCACATAACCTCCATTCAAACAACCTCTGCACTGTCCTGAGAATCGAACGTGGAGCACGGAGTAATGGAGAAAGCGATCTTTTAAAACCCACTACGGTACCAGGTACGCTCCTGAAATTACTCCAGTAATAAGAGACAGATTAAGGGACATAACTTTTAATTTGATTCAGTCTAATTAAAATTATAGATTCTAATTTTCTAATTAGATTAGATTTGATTGTGTCAATTCATGGGTCACACATTTCACATAAGAAGTGATGAAGTTCTTGAAGTTATTTCAAAGAGAATTTCATGCTAGAAATTAAACAAAATATGCAAGCATTTATATGCGTTGTACTTGGGGTTTCTTCTCATTTCATCCATAGCTACTTGTTGGCAGCAATAAAGAATTTATAAGACCAAGATGACTCCATTATGTGAGTGATGTGGCTCAGCAGAAAAGGCCCTACTTGTTGTGCATGAATCACACACACACATTTTAGTTTTAGGATTTTTTTCTTCAGTTTTGCTTCCATTGCTATTGCATTTGAATTTAAAGTCATGATCAGGGTGACGTTACTTAGACTACATATAAAAATATGAAGTGACATTTTCAGGCCAGAAATAGGTGTGGAAGGGTTTTATCTAGTGTTTGTTATGATAAATCTCCGAGGACTATTAAATACTGATTATGAGATGAAAACAAAACAGATGGCTAGGACTAAGTCCCTTATGATCTATTAAATTAAAGCTGCTCTAATTTGATGTTATAGTGAAACATACATATGGAAAGTGTTCACTAACACTAGTTATTATGATTCTAAGAAATTTCCAAGATTCAGTACAGAGTTGCTTTATGCTATAAGTAGATTTCATCAAAATTTGAAATGTTTTCCCTTCTTTACTAATCGATGGGTTTTATACTGATCACCTACATGTTATACATGTTATGTAGACAATCGAAGAGTTATCCTTTTTCACACAATTCACACAATGAGCTAGTATACCCTTCTTAAGACAATTAGTTCATCAAATGAAGAGTTATTTCCCCCTTCTTTAATAATGGACACTTTTCATCAAATGAAGAGTTATCCCCCTTCTTTACAATGACACTATTTTATGGATTTCAAATTTTATACAAATGAAGAGTTACCCCCACCTTTCCTTAATCACTTACTTGCTATTTTATGATTCCATGAAATAAAGAGTTATTTCCCTTTTTACGCTCGAGAACTTTCATTACTTCATTTTTCATCAAATGAAGAAGTATTTCCCCTTAGAATTCTTTAAACCAACACCCACATTTCATGCAAGTATATAATAACAGTGAAATGCTTTCAAAGACTCATAAATTCACATATAAGTTAATTTCTTAATAAAATTGGCATTAAAAGATGACATGATTTCCATTGGCAGGCTTAGACACTTCCACCTACAATGCTGCTGATCGCATTCGCCAGTTTGGTGATTTTGTTGGAGTGGACAGACAGATATACTGGTATCGTACAACCTGAGTCGTGGATCAAGAAAACCAGTTAGGGATGAAACCAAGTGGGCAGACAAAACTCGACGCACCGAATACATCAACACCCTGAAACTCTGGGCCGGACCTTGGACAGGTATGATGTCATTATTTGTGTCAAACATCAGAAACTCAATGTTGTGAGATATATTACCTCCAATATCAAGAGTTCTTCCCAATTCTGGTTTATTTTGCATAACCCCCTCCCCGCAAATAGAGGATGCAGATTTTCTTACATGACCTTTAAACAAATTTGACACTAACTCACTTTTAGCAAATAGATGACTGTCTAAAATTTTAAGTAAATTTCTTATTGGCTCTAGTGCATTTGTTTGTATATTCACAGAAATCTTTAGAATTCTATTTTCTTTAACCATAAACATTTTTGTGATTTATGTGACTTAAATATATAGTGTCCTTAAAATTAAATATTGTGTATATGTCACATTGCTACATGATCAGATTGCAAGTCTAAGAAACTTTTATATTGACTCTTAAAAAGGGATAGTGTCGCTATTTTGTCAAAAAAATTAAATGAATTCGAATGGAGGCCCAAAATGGACTCTATACACATGATTTTCTGTAAAAATAACAAAATTGTGCATTTATATGTATTATTTCCAAATCAAAATGTTTATGAGCTCTAAAAAACCCCATGTCCCAAGTAATTTTTGGCTTGCCTGGGAACAAAAATTCGAATTCACTATAAAAAGGTCATTCCTATTGTAATTTTTGAGGACATAGAAGTCATTTTTAAGTTTAAAATATTATTCATATAATCTTTTTTTAGGATATTCGAAAAGGAAAAAGAGAATTTGGGGGTGAAAACATGTTTTTCACCAAAAATGAAGCGATTACTATCCCTTAAATTCTCTCTTT
>CAJDSM010023213.1:0-11059 GCA_903981925.1 Ostrea lurida
CTTGCCTCGATTTAAAAATTGATCATACGCAAAACCTGCTCTTGCGCTGCGTATTTACTAGTAATTAAACGCCCGATAAGGTGACGATTGAATATTGCTATATAACTACGGGAAATTAATTGACAATGGAGAAGCTGAAGTCATCCCTTTTGTCACCGAGTTAAAGCATTTGTATGTTAACAAAATATTTAAGTATGAAGTAGAAATGGAGAACTCTGTGGTGTCTCTTATTTCCAATTCACTGGGGTATATCGGACATATATGAATGAGATTGAGTATTATTCATATATATCCAAATGTCGAGTTGAAGACAACAGCAAATGTTAAGGAATAAATTCTGCCTTGTTCGAATATAAAAACATGTCAGTTAATAAAGGAGCACAATTCTCATCGGCGTATGAATATACAACCTTAACTACATATACATATGTACATGTAGCCTGCATGTATACGTAGTAAATAGAAAATTCATAAAGTAAAAACGATAATGGATAAAAACTTCCTGCCTAATTTAAATTAAAATTTTGAGGGTATGTAATATCCCAATGCACTATATTTTTCAAAGTACAACGGCTGATTCGTTCATTACACACACCAGTTTGGAATGCACGCGAATTATCCAAATAAAGTCCTACCATTTTATAAAAATATAAAATTGAGGGAATGTACGGTAAATATAAGCTTGAATCTTATTTTTGGATGTCGTCGGTGTATAAGCAGCACCTGGCCGTGCCAACAAAATGGCGCGGTATTCATTTTGTGGCATGGCCAGGTGCTGTTATACACCGATGATATTCAAAAATAAGAACTCGAGAAAATTTGTCATACCTCACAATAAATTAAAAACTTGACTTTTCAGCATTATAGACAGTTGCTTCTTGAACAAAAATGGAAATATGAAATATTCATATCTATAGTGATCAGTCATTCTAACAATTACTTTGTTAAACTCCACTCTTATTTTATGCACAAGTACACTGAAGTTGACATTGAAGCAATGCTGAAGTTCCTCATTGACAATATCTTTGTAGGTTTTGGTGATCAGGTCTTCCAACAGTCGCCCTGTGTGGATCTGGGTTAGAATAGATCCTCAATACCCCTAGCTTGTCATACGAGGCAACTAAATGGGTGGTCCTTAGGATGAGACCGCAAAAACCAAGGCCCTATGTCATAGCAGGTGTGGCACGATGCTCAGAGGCCCTGATTGCCGAGTATAGGCCTAAATTTCTGCAGCCTTTCACGGCAATAGTGACGTCTCCATATGACGTGAAAAAATTCTCATGCAAGATGTTAAACAATATACAATCAATCAACTTCCATCAGTCAGTTGGAATTCCCATGGGCACGAATTGTGCTCCTTTGTTAGCTGACCTGTTTTATATACTAATAGGGCAGTTTCTAGTCATGAAAAGAAATCTCTAGCTGTGGCCTTTAATTGAACACTTCGATGTATTAACGACGTTTCATCTATCAATAACAATTTAATATAGCGAACTAGAAATAAAAGGACACCCCAGTCTTCCACATTTGCTTTGTACTTGGATATTTTATTGAACAGACATTAACAGCGAACTAACACCTCAACTTTATGACAAACGGGGTGAATTCAGCTTCTCGATCTATTGTCAACTTCCCATATTTATTTAGCAATATTCCACCATCACCTGCATATGGTGTGTATGTCTCTCAACTTATTTGATATGCAAGAGCTTATTCTGCGTAGGATCAGTTTTTGAATTGGAGCAGGCTACTTATAAACATGTTGCAGGGTTTCAACAGTCACATTTAAAGGCAGCATTTCTCAAATTCTTTGCTGATGTTCCTCATTGACATTATCTTTTTAGGTTTGATATAGTGATCTTTGATATAGTGATATGATGATTCAGTTTGCCAGTATGCCTGCCATTGGGTCAAATGCTGTCTGACATGTTTTATATCAATTGTAATTAAGCCATTCTTTATATACACAGATTTTGACTATGGATTAGTCCATTTACCTGATCAAGACAATGGGCTCACAGCAAGTGTGACTGGTCAACAGGAGATGCTTACTCCTCCTAGGCACCTGATTCCGTGTTTGCCCAAGTCTTATTTTGTACTCTGGGATTTATGAGATTGATCACTGTTTGTTATCTTCACCATCACTGACTGCGAGTTGCTCTAACTCTGTAATATTGATCACCATAGCAATGCATGACGATCCAATCAAACTCTACAATAGTATGATTAAAACTGAATAACATCTAATGATCCAAAATAATTTCAAAGAAAAAAACTGAACTAGTTGCAAAGTAAGTGATAAGATGACTTTGTGATATGTTCCAATATGACTTTGTAAAAGGCTAAACCCAATGAATGAAAAGAGTGGGTTGGAGATCACCCAGGGATAAGTAGAAATGATGCAGTTGGTAGAATTACGACTACCATTGGGGAAACAAGTATTCAAGTCCAGGACCACTGCATTGGTTCCACAAGGAGATTCACAGTCAGGCCAAACACCCAAGTACCTGTCGGACACTCATTCTTGTGTTTGTGAAACACTGATGCCCCTGGATTCCACAGGAGCGTGGAAGAGGCTTATCATAAGGATTCCTCATGTAAAATGTCTATCACTTATGGCAAATGTTAAAATTTGTGAAAAAAAGTAGGTCAAAGTTCAAGGTCAAAGTAGTAAAAAAATTTAAAACCAGTTGAAAGGGTTTGTCGTAATAAATACACGTGATATTATAAAGTCCTATCACTAATGTTACCATTCAAAAGCAATGGCCAATGTTTAAAGTTTGGTGAAAAAGTAGGCAAATTTCAAGGTCATGAGCGTCAAAAATTTAGGGTACCAGTGGAAATGACTCATCAGGAGAAATTCACATGTAAAATATAAAAGCACTACAACCAACCATTCAAAAGTTATGGTCAATGTTAAAGACAGATGGATTGGCCAAAAACTATATATATGCACCCACATCAAAGATTCCAGGGGCATAAAAATAACAAGTCTTACATCATGCTATTTTTTTTTATAGTTTTTATTTCTCAATAACAACTTTCTACTGATTGTTTCAAAATCCATACAGTACAACTACACGTAACATCTGATGCACAGCCTAGTCTATATAAAATCAACTGGAAGCTGTAAACAGATTTCACTCACAATTATAACAAAAATACCCTTGATAATCATACAAGAGCTATGGTCCCGAGACCAGTGAAAACTAACTACACACTGCACACACGTGTCATTTTTGATGGCACATTTCTCTATACAGGTCTAAAACAGTTTACCCATTCTCATTTTGAGGTGACAGATTTGGTATACAGATTGGTGGTCTATAGTTATATATGAACACATTGAACATCTCTATTTGCATTTTGCAATATACATATTAAATGAAAGGATATGAAAAACAGCATATGGATTTCTAACAAACATTGCATAAATGTCCGAATTAATACCAGAGTGGTGTAAATCCTAATTGTTGTTAAATAAAAGACCACAACTTTTTAAACATCATTTCAAATCATAGAACCCCTCTCCCAGTGATCCTGGAAATACGAAACTAAATCTGTATTAAAATTTGAGTTAAAATATGGTCAGAGCTAGGATTCATATTAGCCTTTTACTTCTTAGTTTGTCATAATTCAAGAACATGCATATTATACATATATAACTTATCACATTACAAGTATAAATGGTACTAGTGCAAATCGTGATTAACAAATTAAGGTAGAAGAAAAGTAAAGTAAAATAGAGAATTACCTGACATGATGTAAATAAGTAAAAAAAAAATAAATCAGTATTATGCAGTAGTACATTGATTAACATAAATAAACATCGAAACAAAGAAAAACAGTTTTTGGATTACACACTACCATGGGTCTATTCCATCCAGAGGTGTTTAAGAAAAGTTTATCATATCGAGTGGATTCTTTTTATGATGGTAGCTTTTACAAGTAGATCTAGCAAAGATTCAAAATTAGCAAACAACTTTTCAAAAATACAAGTCCTGCGCCAGTTGCCCAAATTTACAAAAGATCTCTCAACTGCACATTAAATGATATACAAAAATTATATCCAACATCCACCAATGCTTTATTTTGTCTAGCTAAACTTGCAAGTTTAATTCTGGATATATTTTCTTTCTTCAATAAGAAAGTTTATTACAATGAATATCAAGGAAACTGAAAAGTTCCTCACAGTATATTAATCAGAGTTGTAAATTTAAAAGATCATTTGTGACACAGGCCTGTAGTTTGTGACACGGGCCTCTCATTTCCGTTCTTGCAACATTGTCCACCATCCATTTAAATGATAATTGTGTAGGTTCAGAAGCATCCAAAATTAGTAGACAGCTAAATAAATTGACCACTAAAAGGAAAAATAGCAGTATTATCTTTGAATTTTGAAAGTTCTACACTGAAAGGTGACTTCTTAAATTAGATCTATGAAAAAAAAAACCACCCCTCCCCCAACAAACAAAACAAAATTAAACACCCCCCCCCCAACAAAAAAACCCACCCAAATAAAACAAACAAACAAAAAGCAAACCAAACCAAACCCTTTTCATTAATTTGAACTTCAGGAAATCATGAAAATCAGACTGGAATGTAAAACAATAATATCACATACAACAGATTAAATTAGAAACTAAATATATCAATACTCTCAGTTGAAAGAATCGTAAAAGAATAATACTATTCAAAATTATAATTATAGTACACTGATTTGACTGTATCATATACATGTATACAATAATAAATATCTCTTCCTTTTGTTTTTTTTTTCTTTGCAAGGAAATGTTTACATAGCACATTTAAAGATGATGTAATAATGCCACTGTTACATGATATACAAAACAATAATCTCTAAGGACATTGGGATTACAAAACTATGGGGTTGTGTTGATTGATTCTATTGTAAAAGAAGCACTGCATAAAAATCTTAAATACACTTGCCATTTTTTTTCATTCAGTGAGAAAATCTCTGAAACTGTGTTCAAAACATAAACATGTATAAATAAGATTTTTCAAGAAATACTCGCAAATGCTTTTCTATGTACAGCATTTTTTTTTTCAATTGTGCGCAACTATTTCTACTGTATACAACAATGAAATACAGTCTAGTATATTGCATACTAAAATATACATGTAACACAGTATGAAATGCTTTTCACAAGTATTATGCATATTTTTGCTTTCACAAACATTCTGCTGCCATATTGCTTACTAATTTTCTCAATATGGAGTACTATGTCTCGTGATCCTGGAAGAATCTGTATATACAAAAAGAATAAGCAAAACTTAGAAAATTGGAAATCCCTTCAAAGTCTTTTATTTTTAGATAATATATTTTCCATTTTAATTTTCAGTTTTTTGCTAGATCATTCCACAAAGACAGGCAAACAACCATGCAATGAAAACTTTGTCCTTATATCTACAAGTGGACTATAACTATGATAGAACTGAAATAGGGTAATAATGTTTTGATATAATGCTGATATCCTTTACAATTATTGACTAGCTAGATCACAGTCTTAAAAATATCAAGATCCAAAAATGAAAGAGAAACAATTATTTACCATACTAAATTTACCATACCATTCATAAAGAAAACTGTTAAAATAAATAAAACAGAAAACTGTAAAACCAAAATTGAAAGCTCACTACTAAATGAAATAAATCTCCTAAAAATGTGAATATTGTTAGCTGATTTTTACTAGCTGTGAACAGTTCTACCCATTAGGAACATATTCCATGCAAGAACACACAACACCTTAATGCAAGCTAATAAACGCCTAATGGAAAACGAACATGTGCTCCTACAGAAACCAAACAATTCAAAACTAAAGTTAAATCTGAATTTTAGCAGGTGCTTGATGCGACTAAAAATAACAGACCAATCAAACCATCCAGATATTGTCACATGACTTACATGAACCAATCTACAGTGTTATCTACTGCAGAGAGCACTTTTCAGTCACTTCACCGACACTTTGAGCCAATTTTTGTGGAATGTCCTGCACTTTGTTTTTCAGTTCATCCATATTTTTTGGCACTGAAAACAAAATGTTATACGTAATTTCCCCAGGAATTATTGCTGGATTCACTATAATACTGTAATAACATACTCATATGCGTTTTCCAATAGTTACAGAGGTCTAAATATATAATGGACAGAACCACAGGTTACATAATTACACTTGAGTGAAATTCATTCCTATTATTGGAAGGTTAAAAGCATCCTTTGACAATTATTGAATAGTAACCAAATTTACATATCTCTAACAAATATAAAAAAAATCGTTTGTTTCCCAGCATTTTGCTATAAAAGTGTTAGCACTGTAATAATATACTGAACTGTTAGATTGTTACTCTTATTCTCTGTTGAAACCTTTGTAAGAAATAGCATTTATAATTAGTTTACATACTGTTAAGATTTTACTCCTGGTAAAATCTTGAGGAAAATATAGCAGTTATTTCACGGGTGCTATGCTCTTTGTCCAAATTTTTTCCAGGAAATTTAACCTGCAGCCTTGCATAATATCTCCAAATTTCCAGCGCAGCAGCTCGGCAAAATCGAAAATTTCTGAAGAAATCAAACAATTGGCAATACGCAATAATGCTGGGTTATTGGAAAGCATCCAGCTTAAGGTAGATCAATCCCTCCTGATGATGCTCAATAAGTTTTTTAAAACTTTGCGCATGATAGCCAATACATTTTTCAAAGAATTTTATTTACTGATATGAGAAAAATTTGGTATTAAACTGTTGGTAGTGAAAAAGTTTGTATTTTCCCATGAAAAAAAATGTTGTTCAAGAGCATACATGTACTGTACATCATTCTACAATGCGATGATTTTCCTACTTACACATATGATAAATCCGAGTTTTTCTAAACTGTTGACATAAAATTTTTGTCATTTAATAAGTTTTATCTATTCTTCTGTTTACAAAAATGTGTTTTTTCTGATGTTGATATATTACCTTTGTGTTCTGACATCTTAAAAAAGGGTAACAACATATGCATTTTCTTTGTTATTGAGCTTAAACTATATTGAAATGCGAAATCAATTACAGTTTTTCCATTTTTACATTGAATTAAGTCCTGAGAGTAGAGCTATACATTTATGTCACACAATAATAGAAATAAAGCAAATGTAAATCATAGATCCTCAGCAACTACAAACTGGAAAACTTAATGATTAAAAAATATCAATGCAGGTACTTGCCTTATTATATAGTTCTTACTTTAATGATATTTTTTAAAAAAAGATAAAAAAAGAATAACCCCCCCCCCCCAAAAAAATATGTCTGTGTTTGTTCTACACTGTGAGATACATTTTTGAAAGCAACAGTATTCATAGCTTTAAATTTCTTGTTGCCAGTTTTAATTCTAAGGTGTTCTTTAAAACAACACTGAGTGTAGGTATTTATTGGATTGGAGAATTCCTTATCCAAAACATTTGGCCATTCTCATCATCATGGGATCAATCAAACTTCATGAAAGACCAATCTCATTGAAACAATGGAACTAGAGAGCTTGGTTACTTGTATAGCATAGGGAAGAGAAGAGTTATCATTTGATATTTACTTGGATAAATGATAAAACAAGATGAAAAATTTTAAGTTGAAGCATTAGTGCAAGTGATAAACAATATCCGCAGCATGCACAAAAAGCAATTTATCCTGATTACCCGGACCAGATATATTGAAAAGTTGGGATTGTCCCCTTCATGCAAAACTTTTATTCGTAATTTCTAATTACCCAAAATGATTTTATAAGAGCCTTTACGACTGAAAAAAAAAATTTGATATTTAAAAATGTCAAACTCTGCCATTTGGACTTTACAGTTCATAAATCATCATTGGGCTCTAAGTCATTGGACCATCTTCTATAATGCGTCATGGCGTGGATGAATATAAAGCGTATTATGTTGAAAATGACAATGACATTATTACGATGAATGACATGCAAAGATATCTACAAAAGTTACGTACAGTACATACACCTTCAACAGAATATTAACTTTTCAAGTACTGTAGACATAGCTTTTTCCATAATATATGCATTGTTCACTTGACTGGATGTACAAAAAGAACAGGAAGCAAATGCTTGAACAGTATCCGCCCCCCCCCCCCCCCCCTCATCTTGTGGCCCCATCATTGTCGAAGGTTACACAAAATTAAATCTTAAAAGTGAATGCATGAAAAACTGCAATCTGTCAAGTGGAATATATTTGGTTCTTAATAAAGTCTGAATTTATAAGAACAGGGCCATAACCAGAAATTTTCATTGGGGTGGGTAGGGTGGGGGGTGCACAAGACTAATGCAAGGGGTCATGAGGGCCGCTAGTCAGGCCCAGCTGGGTCCAGGGATTGCCGTGGTAGCTAGGGGGTCATGGGGCTTTCCAGAAGCTGAGAGATTTTAGCATTTTCATTGGGTCTGGGGCCATTTTAGGCTCCCAGTGGGCTCAGGACACACCCTAATAGGGGGTCCGTGGGCTCAGGACACACCCTAATGGGTCCTGGGGCTCAGGACACACCCTAATAGGGGGTCCAGGGGGCTCAGGACACACCCTATAGGGGGTCCAGACACACCCTAATAGGGGGTCCAGGGGGCTCAGGACACACCCTAATAGGGGGTCCAGGGGCTCAGGACACTCCTAATCAGGGGGCCAGGAACACCCTAATAGGGGGTCCAGGGGGCTCAGGACACACCCTAATAGGGGTCCAGGGGGCTCAGGACACACCCTAATAGGGGGTCCAGGGGGCTCAGGACACACCCTAATAGGGGGTCCAGGGGGCTCAGGACACTCCCTAATAGGGGTCCAGGGGCTCCCAGAGGCTGAAAGAGTTTAGATTTTCATTTTAAAATGAGGGATGCACGTGCACCCCCCTGGTTATGGACTTGAATAAACAATTTCTATATGTAATCCTGTGTAAAACCTTTAACCCATTATATGGTGTGTGTGTGTGTTGTGTGTGGAAGGCAAGGGTGGGGGATGGGGGGTGTTGGTGTTACATAAATTTGACCATCTAAAAAACTGTACCCTCTGGTTCAGTAGCTCTTGAGAGAAAGATTTTCACACATTGAACCCAGAGTATTTCCCACTATTTGTACTGCATGTATTTTACTACTTAATCATTTCCCATTGGGAGAAGTACATAACCCTTTTGATAATAACCTTGAACCCCCGTTATCTAAGGATGTTTAAAATCAATTTGGTTTGGGCGAGTCTTGAGAAGAAATGAGTATTTTAAAAACAGACAACAGGCAAAGTCCATCTACAGAAATTCACTGAAGCTAAATAAAATGCTGAAATTCATACCAATGACCATTGAAAGTTAATTCTATATTTATCTTTAAAGTATTGTGTAAATCTGAAAAAATTAAAAAATCATGGAAAAAGCATGTCTCAAAATCTAGTAAGTTTGATTTAGTGCCATATTTTGTGTTGGAAAAAGTCATCACCAAAAAAAATCCTCAAAGTTACATGTATTACTTGGCATTGATTGTCTAATAGAATATACAATCTAAAATATTGAAGAAAACAAAAATAGATTGTAACGAAAACATTTTCATTCAAAAGTGTGAACAAGACGAAACTGGTGTCATAAAGGTCTGTTCATAATTAGTGTACAAAATATAAAGTTTTTGAACAAAAAAATTTTTTAAGATCATATAGGTACATCAAATAAATTTTTCCAGGCAAAATGAACAATATTTGCATCGTGTAATTTAAGTGTCATTGCACTAGAAAAAGTTCAGACAACAACAGATGGAAGAGAATTTACTTGTAAACTCTTCTTCATCCGAGTCTTCCCCCGCCGCTTCGGCCGCTAGCTCGGCGGGGGTCTTTTTCTTTCTTCCCAATCGGCCTCCGTCATCGTTATTCACCATGACCTCCTCCTCCGGGACTTTTTTCTTTAATCCATACTAAAATCAAATGAATATATAACGACTATTTTTCTTTTCTTTTTTTGCTGAGTCATATACATGTATCATTTCAGACTCAAGAGAGTAATGTAGACAATTTTTCTGAACTAGAAAACCCATTTCCGTACACCAATGGTATACATGTATAACCTTGAAATGAACAAGCTATTGCTACTACATGTATATAAAATTATGGTAATTTTAATATTATTTTCTATAGTTAAAATTCTTGGTAGATACTTTTGAATGCTATCATATGAATGGGCATACCGGGTAGAATTCTGTGGTTTGAAAAAAAATCAATAAACACCTCTTGACAAGTCTGTTTTAAATTTTTAATATGAAAATATAATATACCCTTTATACCAGTCTTCGAAATTAAGCAGTAGCTCGATGACCGTGGCTAGTAAAATCAGGATCGGGCTACCAAAAATTATTGACGCACATGCCCGATGGGCCAGTAACATTTTTTCCAGCAAGATACTACATGTAAAATATAAATAGGATGCAATTCCTTGTATGACCTTAGTGAAAATCTCTCTTATACAGCATCTGGGCCAGTAAAATTTTACTCGGGCTACCAATTTTTGTATTTTCACTTGCCCTCTGGGCTTGTAGCAAAAAAGGCTAAGCACGAAGACTGTTATACAACTTCAACTTGGTACTTTCCTCTTTCACAAAAAAAATATTCCATATGGCCTTTCTCAACTACGAAAACTGGAATACACATAAAGATGTCATCATAAACAAGATTGATTTAAAAAAATTGCGTAAAATTTCCTATCATTAATTGTGCAATTTTTGGATATATCAATAAATCTTCATAGCAAAGATTCCATTTAACCCCACGTGATACACGGTGTCGACTATCAACAGCAATAACTCATCAGTAATTTGTTCCAGAGTAACGTGCTTAGGGGGTGTCCGATTTTGAAATTACATCACATAAAATCCCCTGTTTCTGACTTCAGGAACAATGGCATTTAATCACTTCTCATCAATTATTTCAGGACAGTCACCAGAAATCATTTACAGTGTACAAAACTGATTTTTCTCTAACATTAAGCTATATTCAGTTATAAATGTAGATTAATTCATAATGGCTGCAAGGGGGGGGGGGGGGGGGGG
>CAJDSM010023216.1:5308-27775 GCA_903981925.1 Ostrea lurida
ATTTTTTTTCAATTATCAATGTTTGGTTTATTTTGTTTCTTTGTGAATATTCATGGTATCACTGAAAAATTTATGGTGGTCGTCTATTGCTCTTAGTAACTTTAAAGGGCATGACCACGATATTAGGCAGAAAATCTAATTTTCTTTTTCCAATTTATGTTTACGATGCTTAATTAATGGTACTTTTAATGATCAGCAAAAGTTTAAAAGTCAAGGTGCACATGAGTTGCAAAGACATGTAGCAGAGCTCACATTTTTTGTTTATCTTAAAATAAGGTTCGTGTCCATAATTTGTTTACATAATTGAATAATTCAGTAAAAGTTCAGGTTAGAGCAGATTTTCAAATTACAACTTACTATTCTGATCAGCAAATAAACAGTTCTAGTGTTATGTTATTATCAATTTTGGTTTTGAACATGAACTTATTTTCTGTAGTATAATTACAAAAAACATGACAAGAACGTTCTTTACATATAAGAAATTCTGTAGACCGTATCTCACTTTGCAACTTAACACTGACCATGTTCTTAAACATTGTATGATGACTTATTATGTTCTAAGTCCACTCGATAATATTTCACTTATATGGAGACCACCATCGCCGGTGAAGGGCTGCAAAATTTAGGGCCTTTGAGGCAAGAGAGGGATCTTTAACGGGCCACACCTGGACGTAACACGGGCCTCGGTTTTTTCAGGTCTTCATTACGAAGGATACCCCATTCAGTTGCCTCTTACGACACGCAAGGGGATCTGGGATCTATTCTAACCGTGCGTGACTCCCTCAAGCGAAATAAAATTTTGAATAGTTTTGAGCGTTCAAATCGTGTCCATGTCCCTTTAGAGATATTATATATAGCAAACTTGCTTGATTATTTGCTATGGTTTGGAGTCGATACGCTGCATCACAACGGAGACAGTACAGCCCAAAGAATGCTGAACACTAATGGGATAGGAATTGTGTACCAATTTGCATGTCTGGAAAACGAGACGAGTCGTTTCTGATTGTCAGGAGTATCAGCAACACACGGATCTTACTGTTCTCACATGAAGATGTTTACCTGCAGTGTTTTTTCTGGTAAGAATTTTAATCATGAAGTATTTAAAGCAACATTCATTCACCTTTCATATATTCTTAGTTCTTTGTTGATGTATTTAATGAATATTGTTAATAACGGCCCACTCGAAATTTTACCACAATGTATATGACATCACCATTGCCGGTAAAGATGGAAGAGTAACGATAGTTAGACGGTATAGCATTTTTAAATAGAATCCTGTGAAAAGTTATCGAGGAAGAGGGCCGCATCATTATTCTTGGATAGAGCGCGATTAATGCATTTATTTCCGATTGTCCGATATGGATAAACAAAAAGTGATCTACATGAAAGAATGTACAAGCAAGATAACGAACTATTGAGTGCATCAATCTCGTTCCAGTCCTAAGTAGATACAGAAAACAGAGGTTGGGCAAACGGATCCTGGACATTACCAAGGTGGGAATCAGGTGCCTAGCGAGGAGTAAGCATGCCCCCTGTTGGCTCGCGTCACACCCGCCGTAGCCCATATCTTGATCAGTTGATAACGGAATAACCGTAGTAATCCAGTGGTGAATACTGGCCTATCAATGGGTTATGAAACACATCAGACAGCATTTGACCTCAATTGCAGTCAATTGGTAAACAAAATTGTTATTAACGACGCATAGCAAGTTTACAAATGCTGCCTTTAACGTGACTGTTGACCAAACCCCCGACGACCCAAATCTTGTCTTGAAGATGCACTGCCCGATCAAAATACCACTGATCGGATACCCGCAGAACAAGTCTCTTGCGTATCGAATAGTTGAGGTACATACGACACATATGCAGGTAGATGATGGAGGATGCTACGTAAATATGGAGAAAATCGCGATGGAGGTAAGCTGAAATCAGTTCCGTGTCATAAAGTGAGAGTATTAATTTGCCGTTAATTCAGTCGGTTCAATTAAAAATATCCCATGAGTCACGAGCAGACATGGACGACTTCTGGGTTGTCGCTTTTTTTGTAGTGTCGTTGGAATAATTGAATCGAGAATATGAATGCGAAAGCAATTATTATCTATAGATAAATATAAAATGGCGACAGTAAACAATGTATCAAACGTGAATTCATAGTCCACTAAAACAGCAAGCAAAATCGACGTCATAGTTATATGTATATTATTATGATATATTGGAAACACGAGAGCAAAATCCACAGTGAGTTCGGAAAGTTATAGTTAAAAAAGAAAAAAAGAGGCTCTGCTTCTTGTTGTTCAGTTTGAGTTTGTATTCCTCAGTGAAAATTCTTTTAAGTTTAAGCGCGCCTGTATATTCCTTTCAAATCGGTTCTGAGCTCTTTAGAACTTTAGAATGCAGTATGCTTTACGTACAAGTTGATTTTGACGGTTGATCTTTGTATACGTTGTCTCTCACTTGGATGTCACAATTTGATTTGACCGTTACCATTTGTATTCCGACCAATATTGTATTTATGACGTCACTATATAGCTTTACATTCATATAGTTATATACTATGCACACATTTGCTGAATTGTTCTACTTGTCGCGGAACATCTTTTATGTTTATGCAGTTTAATTTTATGATAAGACTTTATTGATTCAGAATGTCCAAAGTGGACTTTACGGAGATACTTGCGATAAAGAAGTGCCTGTGTAACCAAAACCAACAAGCTTTTCGTTGCCATGAATGGACACTGGGACAATGTTCGTGTTAACTGGGATTTTGGAGGATACTGTAACTGTTATAGCAGGAGTACACAACTTACACAACGAAATTCAAGTTGCCACAAAACTCAGCGGAGATGCAGTGTGTGCTACTGCAAAGGGATTTTTAGCGGGCAAAGCATTTCAATGCTTCAGTAGTAAGTGGACTTTTCGTGCCAATTGATATCCTAGTCAATCTACGTTACCAAAAGTTACAATAATAAGTTTCAAGCTAAAGTACTGTGAAGTGTTGCAGACTCCAGTGATAGCTAATTAGCAGAGCAAACGAGCAGGTAGTTTCAGAGCCCCCTTCACCCGTTTTCCAAATTCATGATCAACTCAGGATTTTTCCAGCAGTGATTGAAGCAGACATGAAAGAAAGTTATTAACTGCCTCTTATGCAATGTTATGGGAGTTTCAAAAACATCAACGCAACAAATAAAAATAATACAGATTCACAGATTGAGTGAAGATATTATGTAATGTTCAGTGTGGCGCAAGTAATACAAATGATGCTCACGTATCAGATAAATATCTTTCCTTAGCAATGAAATTATTGCCGTGCAATGCTCCATTTGAACTGCGACATATCGACTTCCACTAGTTGAATTGATGTGCCGTTTTATATTGAATTATTTGTGAACAGTGATTGAATTCATCAACTCATCGATAGGAGATTTGGTTGCGCATAATTGAATTAATAAACTCATCAAATCATATATTTTCTGTTGTCAGCATTGCAATTAGCGCTGCTTCAATTTAAATTTGCTTTTATCAATGAATTGATGCACGTATTGATATGATAGGAATGTATTACTTTCAAAACTTAATATTGGAAGATGCATGTAGCATTTACTTGCAAGCAGTGCGCGACCATATCTGCCCGGTTGATCGATTACGCAAGAAGCAGCTATGCATATGATAAACTTTTTAAATCTATGTCAACTACTAACAAAGAAAGTTGGATTTTGCACGAGTTATAACAAATCAATTATAAAAGTAAATTCATTTTGGCAAATTCTGCGGTCCGCTATAAAGACCTAGTTTGCATTTACATAATTATCACCTTAGAGTCATATGGTGACTGAGTTTGTTTCATACCCTTTGTTAGACTCTCATTTTACGTTACTAGATTTGACGACGGGTAATTCCGTTTACTTATATTTCGACTAAGAGGACACATCTCTCTCTCTCTCTCTCTCTCTCTCTCTCTCTCTCTCTCGTAATATCACTTATATATATAATATATTTTATCTATATAATATGTAATATTTAGGAAAACACGATAACGATATCTTGGGGTTAGCTCGTCGTCTGTGAACTGAAATAGCGCGATTAAGTTCCAAAAGCAGTGTGTTGGTTTTTGTCCCTAATAGGTAAATTTCAGTGTACCATCAATCCTTTTTAAGAAGATACAGCGTATTAGATTCAATTATGAAATAAGCATTGTGGTTAAAATTAATTGGTCTTGAGCTTTATGAAGTGCTATGAAAAAATTGAAGCAACTTATTTGTGTTGTTGACAGGTTTGTATGTCCGTCTTATCAGACCAAACATCGTTCAACATTGAAGCGTTGTAGAGATTTTACAGACAAAAGGAATCTGGGGAGGATATGTAGAAATGCCACTGCTTAAAACGGATTGTTCAAGTTGCGTGTCGCCAATTTACGGTTTTACCGATGGTCGTAATGTATGTTATTGATGTTTATATGCGAGTAGTCATTGGTCTCGTCTGATTACAGATTACGCCTTCGAAGTTGGAGTCCGGAGTACTTAATGAAAGTCGATGAATGTTTTAAAAAGAATTTGGCAATGAAATAATCACGCCTCACAAGCACTGAAGTAAAAATGGAAGATTGGTCATACTTAAAAATAGGTTATCGTATGCTGATTTTGACAAAGAAGGACTCTGAAATTATGGTTTTTATGCATAGAAAATCTAAGAAGTTTGTTTGAGAAATTTCCAACAAAGCTTGAAATCAATTGATAACGTACTCTTTGCAATTAGCGCATCTGTTTTGTAAATCCCTGGAACACCTAAGCGATAATATCTCGGTTGCATTAAAATAAACATTTGTTGAAACATAACTTGAAATGGAAGTTCATTTTCAAATTGCAAAAATTCTCTTTTTTATTTCTGATTTGTGGTATAGTAGGTTGTTCTTTGAAGTGGGAGGTTGGGAAAATAAAAGACAAAGAAGATTTTACTTTTAAGTATTTAAATGAAGGTTTTCTTAAATTTTCGTTGCAGATTATGCATGTTACTTTGCTGTGAAATGTTTTGAAAAAATACGATATGATCAATATGTTTGACAAAATGTAACTTTTAAAATCCTTTAGTTTTAATTCAAGATGAATAGATTATAATGCATGCTTAGGATTGATTAAGAGTGGGATGAAAGGAAAGATAATCTTGATAGAGGTGAAACTTCATTTAAATAGTTGCTCATATTTTCTGGGTACCTATGCACGTTCAGTAGACATACAATAACACCGATGCCAATTCCTACTTTAAATGACTGGTGTAAAGTTTGGCAGATGACAGAGAAGAGCCTCTAGGAGCTGTGAAAGAAAATATCAGGTCGATCATATTTGCGTACGCAATGCAGAATTAATTGTGTGGTCCAAACAGGTAATCATTCTCGCGGAATTACTGTTAGGAATTGATAATGCATTACGGAGTAGCATGCATACCTTGATATATTTTCACCAAATTTTTGCTAGATCGGATGGATTTCGATTGTTCATTCAAACAACATCAAACCACTTACGAAGTGGAGTTCCAGTGTAACATTAACGAATATGTGGGGCTATATTTGTCAAAGTGGCTTTAGATTAGATGATGCCAAGCGTTTGCGTTGGCCGGGAGAACTGGTTTATCAACGTAAGTTTTGGTGACGTTGTCTGAGATGTTTCGGTTTACTTTTTCTTGTATAGACGATATCGACCCATGTTATTGATATCTGGAAAAAGAACAAGCTAGCATTCAGACTTGATATTGAATAGAGACGATGCGAACAGTGTTATATAGAAAACATCCTAACAGATTTGCATGAAAACACGTCGACAGCATTTGCACCAATGACAGCTGTATGTAGCAAAAAGCAATATGTAATAGTGATTATGTGATATATAAAAATTTTTGAATAGTTTTCTTATTCCACTAAAAACTGCACTCTACATTTGTATATTTTACGGAACATTTATTTCAACACCACTAATGCCATGTGAAAGGTTGAAGATATTTAGACCTTACGAGATTTCACTGTCGCTTATCTTGGCCGTTTACATTGATTAAACATGATCAAAGTTCTCAGAAAGGCCAGGTATTAAGAGATAGGTCAAACACAGGCCCCAGAACATACAAAGGTGGTGCCTCAAGAGGAGTAAGCAGTCCCTTGACAATGCGGCACACCTGCCAGAGGGCTATACATTCCATCAAGTCGGGTGGACCGGAAACAAATTATGCAATCAAATCAGTTATGTAACGAACAACCTATAATTGACATGAAATGTCAGACAGCATGTTCCATCAGTGACAGATTTTGTTGAGCTATTTAACAAAGGGAATGATTTCAGGCTTATTAATTGGTAACTTCTCAGTATTTATGTAAGCAACAATTCATCATCAAACCTGCATATCGTTGTATGCCTTTCAACTATTCGATATGCCTAGAACTTGTTCTACTTATGAACCAGTTTTTTAAAGCGGACAGGCTACCTGACAAACAAGAGAATATTGGCAGGTGTTTCACAAGTTGCGTTAAAATCTCGCATTTCGCCAATTTTAAATGACTGTGTTAAGCGATCTTTTCTTTTCAGGAATAACCTGCTCACTGAGTCAAGTACGTCCTGAAGTTGTTTCAAACCAATTGTTTGAGACGTAACTTATACACTTGTTTCTGAGACGGAACTCTGTTTACCCTATGAATGAACAATAGGCTCATGGCGGGTGTGACCTGGTCGACGGGGACCCTTACTCCTTCTGACACCTACACCCACCTACTAGAATATATCTTGCCCGACTTTTATCTAAATTTACGGATGATTGATTGCTGGTTAAGATATCATCACCTTTTCATTGTTGAAATGACGTTGAAATTTACGAAAATGATTTTTTTTAAAGAGATTTGAAACATCTTGTAACAGCAACTGTTTTTCGTAGGCCTGTCTAGATATAAAAGATGGTTTATATGCAGAACAGCGCTTGGTTCATGCCATAGAAAAGCTGAAGTATCCAATCGTCATAGAGTTGAATTATGAGTATGTGTTTTATTTAGATGCATTGTTTCAACAGAAGTACAAAACTAACAAAGGGAGATTTGGAAATATATGTTTGTCTTTGACTTCGAATCACTAGGCAGTATGTCGAATGTCATATATGAATGAAATGATTAGTGTTAATGAATAAAATTCGTCTATAATTCTCTAAATGTCGAGTTTGAATTGCCACAGCAAAATCGTTTTCTTCTCCTTGTACAAACGTTTTCAGAATTCCCGCTAACAAATCAACACAATTCGTGCCACGGGAAGTCCGACCGACTGTTGGGAGGACCTTGATAACAAAAAAGAATTCGAACAATGTATTGTCAATAGGGTGAACTCCAGATTTCTGAGCGCAGAGGTATACATTGATGAAAGTCCCAGCTGTAGAACGTTTTCACAATTTAGCATCTATGACGTTGACGGTAGGGGTGGCAGCAGTGATTCTCTTCGTCGGCCAATGGATTTGTGACATGGGACCTTGCGATCTTACTGTTTAAATAACCAAATGTTCGGTGTGAAGGAAGCAGCACCTAAAGCTTTACTGCGTATGTGATTGACTTCGCAGTACCATTGAATTTGAGTGATAAAGTATATGGTTATCACATCCAACAAACTTCTACATAAGAGTTTTTGTTCAGATGTTTTTGTAATCAGTGTTATACAGAAAGTACGTGCAAGAAGACGCCGGAGATGAGCGGAGTAGTAGTTGACACAATTTAAGCTTTACGTCGGCTGCAGTGGAGACTGAAACAGTTTTCGCCGAATGTTCTGCAAGTAAGCGTGAAGTTCCTGCTCCAGTATAGTCGCAGAAAGAGTAAAAAATCTCCTGCGGCGAGTGGTAAGACTACTTACCAAGAGGATTATAAAATAAGCAGTATTGTGTATTTCATATCAAGGAAAAGTGTTTTCATATGAAGATAAAATCATTTGAACAATTCATGTTTAGCTTGCCGCTTCAATGAAAGTATGGCGAACAACTGTCGACAGGGACTTGTCTGTGCGATTAGAGCATAATACTGCCTCGTGTGTGCGGAGGACAGGGCAATGTGTTTGTAAGTCTGAAGTTATACCGGTTTCCTGCGCGAGTGTACAAGCTGGTCAACAAGTAGCGCTGTAAACCACGGTATCTATTGTTCACATGAAGAATCATAATAAAGGTGATTTGTGTGTGCAAAACAGGTTGCACAACATTCCCTGGCCAGTTAACTTGCAAGTAACAAAAGTTACATCATAAATTCGTTAAAGGATTGTAACCCTGTAAAACGAATTCAATATATATTATTGCAACCGATTGACACAATGCACTAAACACCAAATGTTTGCTTCATCGGTTATCCGTCCTAGTGCCCTTTCAAAGTGAGCAACGGAGAATTTCTGGAAAACTTATTGCTTATCAAAAGAAGAGCATCCCAATTATTACTAAGAAGTTTATGACTTATTTAACTACTGTCTAATAATAAGATTGAAAACAAAATATAAACGAATATTGTAATTACTCGAACTTAATGCCATTTGTGTTTCATATAAGGCTTATTTGCAGGACTTTGAAACTTCTGCAATTGTTCATATGCCATTTGTTAGATGGTGACTTATTGATAGGGAGGGACAGGAGGAATTCCAGAACTCTATACTTCTGATTTACGATGAGTATAGGCATGATTCGTATTTCATAAAACAGGGGATGCTTCTGCACATTTCATGCGCATTCACATCGGCGAAACATGTATTGATGGAATTATTTGTACCGACATTTCACAAGTTGAAATTTTATGACATGCATTTTATACTAAAGAACCAAATGAAATGCTTTAACTTTTTGCACAAGAAAAGTGTTCGCATTAAATCCCGAGGGAATTTGTAAGAGACTATTTCGAGTGTGGCATGGCAAAGATGTATTGCAGAAAACAGCAGTACTGGAAAATGATAAGAGAAAGTGCGCGGAGTACTCTGCCGTTCAAGTCAACCAAAGTGTGTAAGTTTACTTCACCTTGATTTCATTAAAAAGGTTTTCTTAAATCAGAACCTTGCAATAAAAGGTCGCATACTTAAGGATTGTATTGCTTAGTAAAACAATATACATTTAAAAGATCGTATATAATTCTTTTCTTTGATGATGATTCTTTCTGAATTGTTAATTGATAGCACTCAATCTAATACCTAATGTAAGGTGAGGTACACGGCCAGTTTTTGTTTTTGTCCCCGTAACAGTTTCTGTACAAAGTTCTGCTTCATATGAATATAAAAAATAAGTCTGCAATAGGGCACAATAGTGTCCATAGGAATTACCTACGATTGTTTGGAAGACTGGATCTCCAAAGTACTACATACCTCGTGAAAACTCAATGTAATTGGCGCACTTTTGCTATTGTGGCCACCCCCCACTTTGTGGAAAAATCGGGGAAAAACCTTATAGTACTATGTAATTGTGGCGCTAAAAAAAATGGTAAAGATAATGAGTGTTAAAAAAATTTAAACTAAAATAAAAATATAGCCCAAGTAATAAAAATTATGGGATTTTCCTGCTCTTTATCTTCAATTCGAAACGATTACGTGGGCGCGACACTGACGGTATCAAAGAATAGTATTAATTGTCATATACATGTAAATCATATTTTATTAAATATGTATTGTGTGTGTTTTATAATCTAAGTTTTTAATAGATAATTTGTTTTCATTCCTTTCAAATGTACCGCGTAACCAATCCCGTAATTTCACATACCGTAAGAAACTCATGTCATTGTGCGCACGTTTTTTTCAGAGAATTCTTACCCAGAAGTAAGGGGGTGTGCGCTTGTACACACGATCTCAAAACAAATTATCCTTTTTTCAGGTGTGTAGTCAGCGTTCACCTGTGACGATTCTTTCGCCTTTTGTAGCTTGCATATGCAAGATATCGCTTAGTTGTATGCTTTTACAGCAATTAGCCAATGTACAGCAACACTGCACCTGACCATCTTCGTAATAAATCATTAAAATGTGTTTTTTAAACACGAATTTTCATAGTTCTTCGTGAGCCAATATGGTGTTTTAAATTAGTGTCGGCCCAGCTAGAAAACATAGTAACCATATGACGACCTGGTGATTGCACTACGGATAGGGCGCTTCGAAGTCGTGATCGAGTCGGTTGTACTAGTTTGTGTGGCATGACAACCTCAAAGGTTCCTTGTTTTTGATTCCTCCACGGGGCATGACTAGCTTGTTTATAATGATTTTAATAGATATAATATATATACAAACGAATAACCGAAAGTAATGTAAATAGGTTCCATAGCTTGTTATATGAAAATCTCTGAAAGGACCGAAACATCTCAGAAGCACGGTAGATGGCTAGGCGGACCGTGAAATTAGAAAGATTTCTAACTGACAGTTGGAGGACCAAATACGTTGACATTGCACAACGTAGGTTATCAGCGAGATGGTGGCCTTATTTGATTTTAGACTCTAAGTACTGTTTTTGATGCTTAAGCAGGTACTGACTTGTAGATTGGTCGAGTTTCTTTAATACACATTGTAGGAAATCAATGTTAAGTAAAAATATTCCAAAGATGAAGCAGATATGTCAAGATTCACTCAGTAGGTAATTGTCCTTTTATATTTATGTCAAGTTTCGCTCCTCAGGAGATAATAATAACAATAGACATAAATATCGTTGGTATTATCATGATCCTGTCGCCAATTAATTGAATTGAGAAACTAGTCCACCTCGCGGATACATGTGCAATATAATACTAGTATATTTTATAGATTGATAAGAAGGTGAAGTGAAGTTTGATTATTGGTTCTATTGCATATCGCCGCGTCTCAGGGGTGGCTCTAGCGAAGCATAGGTTTGGTATGTATTCCGAATTGTTGTGTTAAAATTTTCCTTAAAAAGTGAAAGAATAATAAGGATCAGTTTGATAATCATTTAAAACCCCTTTGGAGCTTCATTTTATGACTATATAAAGTCATATTTTCCTCATAGACTGTTATATATGAGTCAAACTCTATATACGTTCGTAGTTTATGGTGCATACAACGCGCCCTTCATGTTAATCTACTCATATACTTTGAGTAACATTGTTTACGTCAGAGAAGATCTTTCTATAGATTATTACTTCCGCAATCCAGCAAAAATGATCTATAGGCCTGGGATGAAACTTCGATACGGCCGGGAAATTGAATTGGAATTACATTGTGTTCGGATTTTAGATGGAATCAAGTAATTGCATAAAATACCGTCTCCTTTCGCTGCAGTTTACAAAGGCCATTCACTAGAGGCAATTATCCCGATCGTTGTGGGGCAATTTGTAATAAATTCCTCAGGTACGAAACATTTTCATTAAATGATCTAATGATATCCTAGCTACTTTATTGTGAGCAATTTGTGTCCGTCGTGCCAGGAAAATGTGACAATTTGACCACTACCAAGTGTACACGAGGCATGGTCAAAATGAATAGAACTTAGAGAAACGGAGCATACCCAGGCGCTGGCCTAGTATTAAAATATATACGTTAAGTAAATAAAACCAAGCGCATATCATGAAGCAAAAATGTTCGCATTATAGCAAGTAAAATATGGTGAATTGGGCCTACTAACCTAAAGCCGAACAGTAGCACAAAGGACGATAATAGCTCTTGATTGGATCTACACAAATGATTTGAATTAAGGGAAGAGTTTTACTGCAGAAATTAATGAATTAAATTAGCAGTAATTTGAAAATAGCAGATATGATAGAAGCCAGATATTGCTCTGAGCGGCAATCCTCCATGATAGAACATGACTATTCTCCAGATATCATTTGAAAGAGAAAAGAACCCTGGAGAATTAGAGCCTCGCATCAGCGAGGAAGCATAACGACGTAATTCTCAACGCACTTTTACATCCCGCAGGACAAACAGACAGTATACAAGCTCTGATAATCATAATAAAAAATAAAAATAACTTTACATACATTCTACTAAAGACTGTAGGGACGATTAAAAGGACTACTAGCACGCAGATTAGTGCCAAAAGGCACTGAATAAAATCATGCGCGAATCTGGTTTGGTTAACAAAATATGTTGATAGTTCTGTACCACTCGCAACAACAGAACAGTGTTACAGCATGTAGTTTTGTCTTTGATTAATTGTGAATCTGGAGTAAGGTTAATAAAACAATTATTGAATTCTGAAATAAATACGCAGATCAATAACTCTTCATTGGATTAGAAAATCAAACGGACTATGAATTTCAATTACAGCCCGGTACGCCTCGTGGTTATGCACTCTCTCAGAGCCTTAATAATTCACATTCCCCGGTATAAATGTGTCTCATAATAAATCAAACGGCCACTACTGTATCTCATAACAAATTTTTAGTTGTCTCCTTTATAATTTATTAGTTATACGCTCCAAAGTGCACATAGGAGAATATTGCCATTGTGTACAAGTAAGCAGCGGGCCAAAGATTTCTGCAATGTTGATAAACTCGCAGTGTCTAGGACAGGACAGGTGTATAAAATAGAACTATCAATGCTGTGAAAAGACGAACTAATACTGTAAACAAAATTCTGTACCGTTGTGTGTGGTCTGACTCATTGGGACCTATGTGGAACAAAAAGGGATGAAGCAGATGACACAAAACTCTCCCAGCAGTGTAGATTAAAACTAAGTAGACTTGCGACCTCGGATACATGCAGCAAGTGGGACCCTTAAAAATATGATATAATAGTTAAACTCCGAAAGACCGAATAACGTGCTGACGACGTGTGTTGAAAGACCAGAGGTTTGGCGGGAAATTTAAGCCTTTGGTGCTCATTGCCTTTGAGCATGGACGATCTTTTATGTACCACATCTTGCTGTTGACATGGACGAACCTACAGTTTGATAGGCCACCGGATCTCTGCAAAGAAATTCTTTTTACCTTTGCTTAATTAGTTTCGAAGATATGTCTTGTAAAAACAATGCAAAGACACTCAAGGGAGATCAACGTAAAACGCGGGCACATCTAGCATACGTATTGCTCATATTCTCAATCTTGAAATGTCCAAACACCTGGAGTAAGTGCCCTGAAGTGTTAGGGAATTTGTGTTTGCTTGGTAACTTTATTCTGATCACAAATAAACAGTTTCCAGTGTTTGTTATATCATTTTGTTTTTAACTTGATACATTTATTAAGCAATCTATATATAAACAAAACATGACACGAACGTCCTTTACATAATAAAGAATTCTGAATACCGTATATCACTTGTAACTTAACAATGGACATTCAAATATTTCCTGTTTAGAAATGGGAAAATTTGATTGATTGATTGATTGATTATTTATTCATTGTTCTAAGCCACTTCCATTAATATTCACTTATAATATGGAGACCCCCACATCGCCGTGTGAAGGCTGCAATTTAGGGCCTTTGAGCACGAGAGGGATCTTTAAACCGTGCCATCATCCTTACTGTGGACACGGGACCTCGGTTTTTATCGGTCTATACGACAGGAATCACCATTCAGTCGCCTTTACGACAACGCAAGGGGATGCTGGGATCTATTCTAACTTTCGTGACTCCCCTCAAGTCGAAAAAAATTTGAAATAAGTTTGGAGTTCATAATCGTGTCCATGTCCCTTTAGATGATATTAATATGCAAACTGCTTGACTTATTTGCTTGGTTTGTAGTCGATACGTGCGATACGCAACGAGACAGTACAACCAAAGGATGCTTAACACTAATGGGATAGGAATAGTGTACAATTTGCAATGTATTGGAAACGAGACGAGTCTTTCTGATTGTAAGAGTATCAGCACACACGGATCGTACTGTTCTCACAGTGAAGATGTTTACCTGCAGTGTTTTTCTGGTAAGAATTTTAATCATGTACCCTTAAAGCAACATTAATTTCATCCTTTCATATATTTCTTGGTTCTTATGATTGTATTTAATGAATATTGTTAAATAACGTCCCACTCGAGAATTTTCCACATATGATGACATCACTATTGCCGGTAAAGATGAAAGAGTAACGATAGTAGACGGTATAGATTTAAACTAGAATCCTGTGAAAAGTTCGAGGAAGATGGCGCAATCATCTATTCTTGGAAAGATGCGCGATTAATGCAATTTAATCCGATTGTGCCGCATATGATAATCAAAAGTGTATCTAACATAAGAATGTTAAAGCGCAAGGATAACGAACAGTGCTCACTCGTAAAGTCCTAAGTGAATACAAAAACACAGAGTTGGGCAAACGAGGCTCCTGGACTACCAGAGGTGGGATTCAGGTGCCTAGGAAGGAGGATAATAGCATCCCTGTTGATCCGGTCACCCACCGGTGATGCCCATAGTCTTGGATCAGGTAAACGCGAATAATCCGCTAGTCAAATCAGTGGGTGAATCGGCCCTATCAATGGATTATGAAACACATCAGACAGCATTTTGACATTCAATGGCGCAGGTCATATTGGTCAAACTAAAATTGGTTATAACGACCATAGAATTTACGAAAAATGCTGCCTTTAACGTGACTGTTGAAACCCCTGCAACAACCAACTTGTCTGTAAGTAAAGCCTGCCTCGATTCAAAAACTGATCGTAAAACGTGGCAGACACAAGCCTCTCTGCGTATCGAATCAGTTGAGGAGACTACAACACCATACTCAGGTGATATCGGAGTATTGCTACACTAAATATGAAAATTGACCAGATGGAGAAGCTGAAATCGTCCGTTTGTCGATACAAGTTGAGTAGCTTAGTTTTGCCGTTAATTGTCAATGTTCAATTAAAAATATCCAAGTAAGAAGCAGACAGATGGACGACTCTGTGCGTGCGTCTTTTTTTGTAGTTCGTTGGAATATATGAAATCGAAATATGATGGAGAATCATTATTATTCATAGATAAATATAAAATGGCGAGTAAAAGTAATCAACGATATCACTAGTCCACAAAGCCATACAACATACGAGTTATTTTTTATCGTATATTTATATAAATTTGAATCACCACACTAAAATACCAGTGGTCGGAAAAGTTATAGTTAAGAAAAAGATGCTCTGGCTTCTTGTTGATTCGTTTTGAGTTTTGTATCATCCTCATGACAAATTTCTTTAAGTTTAAGGCGCCTGGTATAATTTCCTTCAATCGGTTCTGGAGCTTTTAGAAACTTTAGATTGCAGTATCTTTTACGTCACAATTGATTTGACGGTTATCTTTGTATTACGTTGTTTCACTTTAGACGTCACAATCTGATTTGACGTTAACCATTGTATTCCGCCAATTGTATTATGACGTCATCTATACTTTACAATTCAACGCCTCCGCATATTATGACGTTGAGTAACTAAGCAACATAATGTAAGCTTCTGAGATTGGGAAATGAAAGCGCTAAGTTACTCATATGTTTTCGTGTTTCTTTTTTTTCTTTTTTAACTATATATATATTATATATTATATATATATATATATTATATATATATATATATATATATAAATCGCCAGAAGCCTTCACTAAAAAGGTTTTTCCATGTTACTAAAGCGCTTCTAACGCACTGAGGTCAAATCTCCACACAGTCCTCTTTGTTCAAAGATATCTTGATAAGGAGAATGGATTATTGAATTTTCACACGTATTGTTTAGATCCTAGGGATTAATTTACAGGTCTGGAGTGTTTAATGGAGTGTTAAGTGTTATGAAATATATATTGTACTGTATATTAACTATTCTATACTTACATCGAAAGATCCATCTACCTTATTCCTTAAGGGCATACGCAATGTAAAATTTCATAATTTTTTTCTTCTATCTTCCAAAAATGAAGACTCTTCCAATGGATATGATAAGTGTGACACGACAAATCCAACATCATTCGATCCTTCGAATTATTTGATGATGATGAATGAAAATAATTATACACAATGACAGTGTGTTTGTATTATGTGATCTCGTAAGGTGTCAAATTTGCATTTGCCATTCTCCCAGAGAGGTAACTCAGAATTCAACGTATGGAATTATCTGTGCAATTCGCCATCCCACTCTCATCACTGTTTCTCACACAACTCTCTAATCGCAAGATTAATCTATGTTAAGGCGTTTTATGGAGGGCATGAGGGGCAAATTCTCACCACATGTCGCATTGTTCCGAGTTAAGGGTCCACGAAATCGTTCGTTATATGTATATGTCTTAATGAACTTATTTCGTAGAATATAAATATTAGTATTGGTGTTCTTTTCATTTCTTCTACTAAAGAATTATCTAGGCACTATGTATTTTATATTACGATAGTTTATAAATAGATACAGAAACGAACGTTGCGCTGTGCTTAAACTCTGAACATGGGACTCGTGTGAGATTGCCCAGTGCATTAGAAGCGCTTTAGGAACATATCTACCTCCTTTTTAGGGAGGTTGGTTTGACCGGTGGGTCTAAAAAGCGCTGGTTTGACGATCTTTGCTAGGCGGTGGTGCCGGTAGGTCGTCACACGTTCGAACCCGGGCTTGGGTGAACCATTTTCCGCTACTATTGTGATTTTTATTAGTGATATATCTATATTATATAGTATTAATATATACTAATTATATTATATATATATATATATCATATAATATATATACTATATATTATATATATATAGTCTATTATCTATATATATATATGCACACATTTGGCTGAATGTTTCCCTGACTGTACGCGGAAACATCTTTTATGTATGCAGTTTAATTTTATGATAAATATTTATTGATTCAGAATGTCCAAAGTGGACTTACGGAGACACTTGCGATAAAGAGTGCCTGTGTAACCAAACCAACAGTTTGTCATGCCACGAAGACACTGGGATATGTTCGTGTAAACCTGGGTATTTTGGAGACTACTGTAACTGCATAGCAGGAGTACACAACTGTGACACAACGAAATCAATTTGCCACACAAACTCCAGCGGAGATGCAGTGTGTCTCTGCAGAGGGAATTTTTAGCGGACAACATATAATGCTTCAGTAAGTGACTTTCTGTCAATTGTACATCCTAGTTCAATCTACGTATACTCAAAAGTTACAATAATAATTCAAGCATTAAAGTACTGTGTAAGTGTTGCAGACTCCAGTGATAGCTACATTTAGCAGACAAACGAGCAGTGAATTTCAGAGCCCCTTCACCCTTTTCCAAATTCATGATCAACTCAGGATTTATCAGAGTGATTGTAACAGACAATGAAGAAAGTATTAAACCTGCCTCTTGCAATGTCATTGGAGTGTCAAAAACATCAACGCAACAAATAATAATAATACAGATATCACAGATTGAGTGAAGATATTATTAATTGTATCATGTGCGCAATAATACAAATGATGCACGTATCAGATAAATTATCTTTCTTAGCAATTGAATTATTGCGTGCAATGCTCCATTTGATGCACATATCGATTCACTAATTGAATTGATGTGCGTTTTAATTGAATTATTGTGGACAGTGATTGAATTCATGCACTCATCGATAGAGATTTGGTGCGCTATAATTGAATTAATAAACTCATCAAATCATATATTTCTGTTGTCAGTTGAATAGCGCATGCTTCAATTTAATTTTTGCTTTTATCAATAAAATTGATGCGCGTATTGATATGGTAGAATGATTGCTTTCAAAATTTAATAATTTGAAGATACATGTAGCATTTACTTCAAGCATTGCGCGAGCATTTCCGCCATATATCCCGGTTGATTCGATACGCAAGAGCATGTATACATATGATAACTTTTTAAAACTAGGCCAACTACTTCAAAGAAGTTGATGTTGCAGAGTTTATAACAATCCATTTAAAGTAATCATTTTGCAAATTCTTCGGTCGCTATAAAGACCTAGTTTGCATTTACACATTATCACTAGGTCATATGGTGACTGATTGTTTCATACCCTTTGTTAGACTCTCATTTCGTACTAGATTTGACGACGGGTAATCCGTTTACTTTATTTCGACTAAGGGACACATCTCTCTCTCTCTCTCTCTCTCTTCTCTCTCTCTCTCTCTCTCTCTCTCTTCTCTCTCTCTCTCCTCTCGTCTCTCTTCTCTCTCTCTCTCTCTCTCTTATATATTATATATTCTCTCTCTCTCTCTCTCTCTCTCTCTCTAATATATATATAATATATATATATATGGGAAAACACGATAACGCATATCCTTGTAGGTTAGCTCGTCGTCTGTTAAACTGAAAATAGCGCGATTAAGTCCAGCAGTGGTGTTGGTTTTTTCCCTATATGTTAAATTTCTCAGGTGTACCATCAATCCTTTAATGACAGGTACAGCGTAGATTTATATTTGAAATAACATTTTGGTTAAAATTAAATTGGTCTTGAGCTTTGATGCTTATGAAAAATGAAGCAATTATTTGTGTTTTGACAGGTTTGTATGTCCGTCTTATCAACCAAACATCGTCAAATGAAGCAGTTGTAGAGATATACAGCAAAGGAATCTGGGGAGGGATATGTAGAAATGCACTGACTAAAACGGATGTTCAAGTTGCGTGTCGCCAATTTGGTTTACCGTCGTATGTATTTGTATGAATTTTATATACGAGTATTCATTGGTCTCGTCTGATTACAGTTACCCTTTCTGGATTGTGGAAGTCCTATACATTAAATGAAGTGAATTTTAAAAGAATTTGGCAATGAAATCACGCCTCACAAGCACTGAAGTAAAAATGGAAAGATTGGTCCATACTAAAAATAGGTTATCTATGCTGATTTTGAAAAGAAGACTCTGAAAATTTTGGTTTTTTATCATAGAAAATCTAAGAAGTTTGAAAATTTCCAACAAGATTGAAATCAATTGAACTACTCTGCAATTATCGATCTGTTTTGTAATCCCTGTAGACCACCTAAGCGTATATCTCTATGCATTAAAAATGAAACATTGTTGAAACATAACTTGAAAGTTCATTCAAATTGCAAAAATATTTTTTATTTCTGATTTGTATTATAGTGGTTGTCTTTGGAAGTGCGAGGTGGNAAGTTCATTCAAATTGCAAAAATCTTTTTTATTTCTGATTTGTGGTATAGTGGTTGTCTTTGGAAGTGCGAGGTGGAAAATATAAAGACAAAAAGATTTCTACTTTTAAGTATTTAAAATGAGGGGGTTTCTTTACATTTTCATTGCAGATATGCATGTTACTTGCTGTGGAAATGTTTGAAAAAATACGATATGATCAATATGTTTGACAAATGTAACTTTAAAATCCTTTAGTATTTAATTCAAGATGAATAGGATATAATATGCTTATAATTGTTTAAGAGTGGGATGAAAGGAAATATCTGATAGAGGTGAAACTTCATTAAATAGTTTGCTCATATTTCAGTACCTATGCACACATCAGTAGAAATACAAACACCATGCCCAATTCCTACTTTAAATGGACTGGTGTAAAGTGCAATGGGACAGAGAAGAGCCTTCTAGACTGTGAAAGAAAACATATCAGTCGATCATATTGCTCGTACAGCAATGCAGTAATTATTGCGTGTCCAACAGGTAATCATCTCGCAATACTGTTAGGAATGATAATATTACTGATAGCATGCTCTTGATATATTTTCATCAAATTTTTGCTAGATCGATGGATTCGATTGATATCGATTCAAACAACATCAACCACTACAAGTGGAGTTCTCCAGATTTACCATAACAATATGTGGGGCTATATTTGTCAAAGTGGCTTTGATGTAGATGATGCCAAGGTTGCGTGCCGAGAACTGGGTTTATCAACGTAAGTGTGACTTGTCTGAATATTTTCGGTTACTTTTCTTGTATAGACGATATGACCCATGTCATATGATATGAAAACAGCTGACATTCAGACTTGATATGAAATAGAGACGATTGCGAACAGTGTATAGAAAACATCCTAACAATTTGCATGAAACACGTCAGACAGCATTTGACCCAATGACAGACTGTATTAGCAATAAGCAATATGTAATAGTGATATATAGTGATATATAAAATTATTTGAATAAGTTTTATTATTCCACTAAAAGCTGAATCTACATCTTTATATTTGTACGGAAATTTATTTCAACAACACTAATGTCCATGTGAAAAGGTGAAGATATTTAGGACTTACGAGATTGATCACTGTTCGTTATCTTTGCCTTTACATGATAAACAATGATCAATCTCAGAAAGGCCAGGTTATTAAGAGTAGGTCAAACACGGCCCCAGAACATACAGTGGTGCCTCAGAGAGTAAGCAGTCCCTGACAATCGGTCACACCTGCCAGAGGGCTATATACATCCATCAATCGGGTGGACGGAACAATATGCAATCAAAATCAGTTTGTAACGAACAACCTAATAATTGACATGTAAACATGTCAGACAGCATTTCATCCAGTGACAGATTTTTTGAGCTATTTAACAAAGGGAATGATTTCAGCTTATTAATTGTTAACTTCTCATATTTATGTAGCAACAATTCATCATCACCTTGCATATTCGTGTTTATGCGTCAACTTATTCGTGATATGCTAGAACTTGTTACTCTATGACAAGTTTTTTAAATCGAGACAGGCTACTGACAAACAAGAAGATATTGCAGGTGTTTCAACAATTGCGTTAAACAGCATTTGCAATTTAATGACTGTTATAGCGATCTTTCTTTTCAGGAAACCTCTCACTGAGTCAAATACTGTCTGAAGTGTTTCATACCAATTGTTAGACCGTCATTTATACACTTGTTCTGAAGACGGAATACTCTGTTTACCCTATGATGACAATAGGCTCATGGCGTGTGACCAGTCGACAGGGGACCTTACTCCTTTTAGACCTAACCCACTCTAGTATATCTGCCCGACTTTTATCTAAAATTTACGAGATTGATTGCTGTTATTATCATCACCTTTTCATTGTTGAAATCCGTTGAAATTTACGAAATAATGATTTTTAAACGAGATTTGAAACTCTTGTAACAGCAACTTGTTTGTCCGTAGCCTGTCTAGATTAAAAAATGGTTATATGCAGAACAAGCTCTTGTTCATGACCATAGAAAAGCTGAAGTAATCCAATCTGTCATAGAGTTGAATTATGATATGTAGTTTATTATAGATGCATGTTCAACAGAATACCAAACTACAAAGGAGATTTGGAAATATATGTGGTGTCTTTGACTTCGAATTCACTAGGATATGTCGAATTCATATATGAATGAAATGATTATTGTTAATGAATAAAAATTCGTCTATATCTCTAAATGTCGAGTTGAATGCCACAGCAAAATCGTTTTTCTTCTCCTGTACAAACTTTTCAGAAATTCCGCGCTAACAAATGAACACAATTCGTGCCCACGGGAAGTCCGACCGACTGTTGGAAGACCTGATAACCAAAGAATTCGAAATGTATTGTCAATAGTGAACTCCAGAATTTCTGAGCGCAGAGTATACATTGAGAAGTCCCAGCTGTAGGGGACGTTTCACAATTTAGATCTATACGTGACGGTTAGGGGTGGCAGCAGTGATGTCTCTTCGTCGTGCCAATGGCATTTGTGACATGGGACCTTGCGACTCTTACTGTTAAATACCAAATGTTCGGTGAAGGAGCAGTCACCTAAAGTTTACGTCGTATGTTTGACTTCGCCAGTACCATTGAATTTGATGATAAAGTATATGGTACACATCCAACAAACTTCTACATACAGAGTTTTTGTCAGAATGTTTTTATCATTGTATAACAGAAAGTACGTGCAAGAAGACGCCGGAAGGATGAGCGGGAGTAGTAGTGTGACACATTTAACTTACGTCGGCTGCAGTGGAGACGAAACAAGTTTCGCCGAATGTTCTGCAAGTAACGGAAGTTCCTGCTCCAGTTATAGTCGTAGAAGAGTAAAAATCTCCTGCGGCGTGTAAGAACTCTACCAAAGTAAATAATAACAGTATTGTGTATTTCATATCAAGAAAAGTGTTTTCATTGAAAAATCATTTGACAAATTCATGTTTTAGCTTGCCCTTCAATGAAATATGGCGACAACTGTCGACAGGACTGTCTGTGCGATAGAGCAAATACTCTCGTGTGATGAGCGGAGACAGAATGTGTTGTAAGTCTGGATATACCGGGTTTTCCTGCGGATGTACAGCTGGTTCACATAGCTGTAACCACCACGATTCTGATTGTCATGAAGAATGCAAATAAAGTGATTTGTGTGTGCAAAAAAGTTTCACCAAATCCCTCCATAATTGCACAGGTAACAAATATACATCTAAATTCGTTTAAGATTGTAACCCTTAAAACGAATTCAATATTATTGCACATGACACAATGCACTAACACACCAAATGTTTGCTCATCGTTATCCTCCTAGTTGCCTATCAAAGGAGCAAGGAAAATTTCTAAAACTATTGCTATCAAAAAGACATGCAATATACTAAGAAATGTTATGATTTATTACTACTTCATAAGTGAAAACAAAAATAAACGGATATTGTAATAATCGAATTTATGCATTTGTGTTTCATATAAGGCTTATT
>CAJDSM010023219.1:19683-30373 GCA_903981925.1 Ostrea lurida
ATGTTTCAACCTGCATACCTAGAAGCCATGTTGAAAGGTTTGCTAAGAGAAGTGGATGCACCCGGTCCTACACTTTTCCACATCAGAGAATACAACCATAGCTACATTTGTAATACTGATTACGAATCAGTTTGTTGCATGCAAGCAGCCTACATGGTTGGAGTTCAGAATTTTCTTTGTTGTAGTTCAAAATAAATTTTGAATCTTGCTTTTTGAAATATATATTTGAATTGAAATTTTGCAAACATGGAAGGTAGATCATGTAGGAGAACAATTACAACACCCCCTCCGTTTTCCTGGTGTCATATTCATTTTCCAGTTTCGAATAAGGTGCTCTTTACCAATGCTGACGTCACCCACATTAATCAAAAAGTGGATTGAAATCATTGTTGGAATATGTCACTTGGAAAACTCTTTAAAAAATGGAAACTTTTCGCCTTTAATTAATTGCAGTCCTTTGTAGCAATAAGCGCGTGCGTGTGATAATTTCATTTCCATTATATGATCATGATTTGTAGCATTACCATAAAAAAAAGTCATGTAGCCGTGGTTTGTAGCATTAAACCAAGTAATAAAACTTAAGAATTTTAGATTGCCAATTTAAAGTTTACAATGCTTGACTAAGGTATTTCTAATGGTCAGCAAAATTTTTTATCGTCATCTGTTGACTTCAAATGAGATACAGCACTTACAGTTCTTTGTTATGTAAACAAGGCCCGAGCCATGATTTCGCTTAGGCAAAAATAAAAATAGTTGTGTTTCAGCTACAATACCAGAAAAAATTAGGGTAGGTAGGTAGGGAAACATTTATTTTATTTTTAAATTTTATTTCAATAGTAGGCAAACACATTACATTAATAACTCACACAATAAAGTCGTCTTACATCTACTGATTCATTATGATTTATTATCATTAACTATGGAATTTCTATTGAATTTTATACTTTGAAGTTTTTTGAGTTACAAACATGCCTACAAGCTTGAACACAGGTATAAGTTACAAACATACCACATGCTTGACACAGTATAACTAAAACAGAAATCATAGACTAGGAATATATTTTACCCAGAAAAGTACAATTTTTTCTCAAAAATTCAAATAAAATGTTTAGGGTCGGGGCTATAATTTAGGGTCGGTCGGGTTAGCGGAAACTCAAAACATTTTATTTTAGGCCTTACATATATTGAATATGCTACTAAACGTTCCATTTAAAGCAGATTTTTTCAAATCAGAAGTCCATTCTAACCACAATTAAACAGTGTTTAGTGTTTTTCACATCTCATATTGTTTTAAGCATGATATTTTTGTAAACATAAACAAGGCTCGAGCCTTCAAGTTTGATCAAAAGAAGGAGCATGTCTCCTTAAAATAGGAGAAAATCAAGAAAATGCAAATTATGGTCATTTAAAAAATCATCTCAAGGTAAAAAAAAGTTGAAATTTACATGAAAGATTTCTGACCTAGTGGTCACTGTGGAGATTTAAGTTTGTTAAATATCATGGATCTTTGGGGAAGAGGGGGGGGCACAATGAAGGCTCAAAGGTTAACATGCGGATATATAGGGGAAATCCTTTTAAATTAAAATGTTCTTCTCAAGAAGCACTGGGACAGTAAAGAGGAGATTTACCTGAAAGCTTTCTGATATTATAAGAGGATGATAGGACCTACAGAGTAGCATGAAGGTCAATTGAATCCAGTGACCTCTGACCTTGAAACAGAAAATTGGTATTCAGAATCTTGTATGATAGAGAATGGGGTCTCCAGAAATGATGAAAGGATATTGGAATCTACAAATGAAGTGTGACCTCAACCTTTGACCTTGAATATAAGAATTGGTAAAACTTTAGAAATAGAATTGATAGAGACATCATCACATGGAATCTTCAGAAAACAGGACCTATAAACTTGTATGAAGGTCAAGTGACATCAGTGACCTATGACCTTGGAAAAGAAAATTGGTGTTATACATGTACTTCAGAACCAGGTTTGATAGAAACATGGGATCTTCAGAAATGAGGAGAAGATCTGCAAGATGGTATCATGGTCAAATGACCTAGACCCCTGACTTTAGAACAATATTTGATAAAATATCAGAAATGTTGAAGGAATAATGGGATCTACTAATTAGTATTAAGTTCAAGTGACTCCATTGACCTTGATATTGACCTTGAGCATAAAACTCCTATAACTTTAGAACTGGGCTTGGTTAAGACATGGGATCTTCAGAATTGTGAAAGGGATATTGTGGCCTACTAACGAAGATCCCCTGGCACTGACCTTGACATTTGACCTTGATCATAGAAAGTTATATTACTTCAGAACCAGTACTAATAAAGACATGAAATCTTTAGATGTAATAAAAGAATGTGATGTGCGAAGCAGTGTATCCAGTGACCTTTGACTTTGATTGATATAACTGATAGAGACATGTCACATGGGATCATCAGAAATGATGAAAGGAGTTTGAGACCTACAAACTCGGATCATGGTCAAGTGATACAAGTTTTACTGAAAGAAATTGGGTGGGGGGGTAAAAATCTTAATTTGTGAATTAGAAATTTTAAACGAACTTAAAATTTGCATGTCATAGATTATGTGCAAGGGAGGAATACAGTGATATTCAGAAAAAGCCCACTTTGTAATCCAGTACTTCATTTGGAAACTTTATAATAGACAGATTATAAACATATCTTATTTTTAAAATACATAATTATTTAAAAAGAACATGCATCTGCAGTTTATTGTGATTAATCTTTTAATGACCAAAAATTAAATCTTTCCTTTTAATATTGTAGTTTTTAATACTTGACTTATAGGGGGTACAGATCCCTAAACACATGAATCATTACCAAACAGTTAACTAAAAGAAATGTGTCATTGTGATGAGATTTTGAAGATGTAAATGCAAAAAATCCAAAATCTTTTGGGAGATATTTGCCTTGTACATGTAGGTGCCCCCAACAAGACTATTTATAACTTGTATCTGTTTGGTGGCAGCTCCAACTCAAATGCCGGGATCTATCCCTGGTATAGAGACGGAGTATCAAGTATGTGTCAGAATTACACATTCATAAGTGAACTTGTGCATGTCGCCTATGAATTCAATATTTTGAGATAGGAATACCTGTTTAATATAAGAATGATATGTATCTATATTGCTGTTTTCGTATTGCTAACTTTTGATATTCTCTCTGCATTTTTTTTAATAGGCTGTTTTATGAGACATAGAGGAATCAGTTTTTTTTCACATCTTGCATTTTTTTCCGATCAACAGAAAGGTAATTTTTTTTTATACCCGTAGCCAGTATTTGATTGTCTAACAACTATTAGTATTATACACAAAAGCAAAAAAAAAAAAATGTTAAATGCTTTACGTTTATCTTATTTCATGTTATAAAAATACAAACTTTTTTTTTATCAAATCGAACTTTTAAAAGAATTTTTTTTTTGCCTTTTTTTTTTCTGGCTGACTTTGGAAATCCAGATTGAAGCAGCAGAATGGCGGAAGAACAAACAAACCTCATCATTAATTACCTTCCACAGTCGATGCAGGACGAGGAGTTTCGGTCCCTGTTTGAGGGCATTGGACCACTCAAATCTAGTAAAATTGTAAGAGATAAGAATTCCGGTTATAGCTACGGTTTTGGTTTTGTCGATTATCATAGTCCTACGGATGCAGCCACTGCTATCAGCCAGTTAAATGGCTACCGCGTGGAGCACAAAGTTCTCAAAGTGGCCTATTCTCGCAAAAATGAAGAAACTACCAAAGGATCCAAGCTCTACCTTCAGAAATTGCCTTTACATTACACGGAAGAAGAAGTGCAAAATTATTTTTCCTCGTACGGAGAAATTGTCCAAGTCCGTATTGTCACCGATCAAGCAACAGGCCAGGCCAAAGGCATAGGCTTCATTTTGTTCTCCAGGAAATCGGAGGCAGAAGCGGCCATAAATGATCTGGATAATAAAGTACCTCCGGGAGGAACTCAGCCTTTGAGAGTCAAATTTGCTGATGACAACACCAAGAAAGTCAAAGCACCATCCCAGTACAACTACTACTCACAGCCTCAGTATCCAGTGCACGGGGGCTACAGCGAGGGCGGGTCACGGGGCCCGATGAGAAATCCAGGGAGTCGGTTCAGGTTTAACCCAATGGGGAGCAGTAGTAGCTATAGTGGGGGCTATGGAGGGGGGAGTAGTAGTTACGGAGCAGATTACTACGCTCCCCCTTCACAGGGAGGAGCGGGATATGTCCTGTTTGTTTATAACATTGGCCCTGAGGCGGACGAGAAAACTCTGTGGCGCATGTTCTCTCCCCTCGGAACGGTCACAAAGGTCAATGTTATAATGGATCATCAGAAAAATCAATCGAAAGGTTACGGATTTGTCACCATGCCAAATTATGAGGAGGCTGAGTATGCAATCCTCAACATGAATGGCTATTGCTATAATGGAAGAGAATTGTCAGTGTCATTTAAAAGCTAGACTAAAGTTATCATGTTAAAATTTATTTAGTCATCTATTCATGGATCACACATTGTCTAGTATTTGTCATAAATTTGTCTCTTGCAGTGTATATAGTCTTAGCCTTTTGGGTGTAAATCTGTTAGGAGCACACAATTGCCTGTAGTATGAATATGATGATGCATTGTATGAAATGTATGTCAATTCTTTGTTTAGGAAATAGTTTGGTATTTTGAAAGTTTTACTTTTTGTATTTTGTAGATTCTGACGTCCCAGTCCTCAGAAAATGTGATTTTTCTTCCATTTGATAAAATTTTAAGTGAGGTAAGAATCTGTTATTCTTATATATACATGTTTATCCTTATTATACCCCCACAACGAAGTTGGGAGGAGGGGGGGGATACACTGGAATCAGGTTTTCCGTCCACCGTAGATGCAATGGTTTCCACCCGGGCTCTAAAGTGTTAGCCTTTCCACCTAGAGTATATGGACTACCCATGGGACGGAGATGTTCCCTATCGATTTTGGGGTCAAAGGCCAAGTAGACTGGACATAGAAGTAGCAGAATGGTTTCCGGGCTCTAAAGTGTAATCTTTTCCACCTAGAATCACCATACTTATGGGACGAAGATGTTTCCTATTGATTTTGGTTTTGTTTTTGACCTATCTTTCATTCTGGCTGATGAAACTTTAGTCTTTGCTCACAGGCAATTACAAGAGTACTTATAAATATATATAGTAATTAAGCCTCAAACAATATAATTGTCTATGTCTTGGCTATACCTTTTAAATGGTAAGTACTAGGGCTTTATATAACCAGTTATATGACAACAGTAACACATTTAAGTGTAGTGCTTTGTGACCACTAGAATCGGGCCCTGGAAGTTCTGGAATCGGGCCAGCAAGAGCTTTGGAATCGTTGCTACTAATAGCTGCAAATCGAGGGCCAGCAAGAGCTTTGGATCGTTGCTAATTAAAAAAAAAAAAAAACAATATTGCTATTCAAGGGCGGCAATAGCTATGATAATATCTGGGCACTGATAGCTATGGAATCAAGGTCTTCACTCTTTAACAGCTATGGGATCAAAATTGTGAGGGTCATGGAATCAGGATCTTGAGAACTATAGGACCAGGTACTGAGAACTAAAGGATCAGGTACTGAGACTATAGGACCGGTACTCGAAAACTATAGGACCAGTTACTGAGAACTATAGGATCAAGTACTGAGAACTATAGGACCAGGTACTAAGAGAACTATAGGAACAGGTATGAGAACTTATAGGACCAGGTACTGAGAACTATAGTGATAGGTACTGAGAATACTATGGATCAGGAGAAAACTATAGACTCAGGTTCGTGAGAATACTCATAGGACAGGTACTGAGAACTATAGGACCAGGTACTGAGAACTATAGGACAGGTACTGAAGAATATATGGACAGGTACTGAGAATATAGGACCAGGTATCGAGAACTATAGACCAGGTACTGAGACTACAGACGGTATAGAACTATAGATCAGGTACTGAGAACTAATAGGAAATCAGGTACTGAGAACTATATGGACCAGGTTTACTGAGAACTATAGGACAGGTACTGAGAACTATAGGATCAGGTACTAGAGACTATAGGATCAGGTACTGAGAACTATAGGATCAGGTACTGAGACTAAGGATCAGGTACTGAGAACTATAGGACCAGGTACTGAGAACTATAGGATCCAGGTACTGAGAATATAGGATCAGGTACTGAGAACTATGGATCAGGTACTGAAGAATGAAATAGGTCAGGGTACTGAGAATATAGGACAGGTACTAAACGAACTATAGGACCAGGTACTGAGAACTATAGGAGTCAGTACTGAAGAAGTATAGGACCAGGTACTGAGAACTATAGGACCAGGTACTGAGAAACATGATTAGACCAAGGTACTGAGAACTATGACATCAGAGCTGTGAGAGTCATGGGATCAGACTAATATTGTGATGGCTCTCCATCCTACCAGATACTCAGATTTTGAATGGCCGTGGGGATCCGGGTTAGAATAGGTCCTCAGCATCCCCTTGCGTGTCGTAAGAGGCGACTGAATGGGGTGGTCATTCGGACAAGACCGAAAAACCGACGTCCTGTGTCACAGCAGGTGCACGATAAAGATCCCTCCCCTGCTCAAAGGCCTGAGTGCCGAGCATAGGCCTAAATTTGCATCCCTTCAACTGGCATTGGTGACGTCTCCATATGAGGGGAATATTTCGAGTGGGACGTAAAACAAGAAATAATCAATCAAATCAGATTTTGAAAAAATAGTCTTGGAGATAATAATTTGGATGGATATCAATATTTATAATAGAATAAGAGAATGTATTATACTATGATATTTTTAGAATTTGAGGATTGTTCAACTTTTATTAAATGATTTTACTGTGCAAGTTTGATTTAACAGGTACCCAAACTGTTGTATTGTTCAACTGGAGTTAAGTTTCCTAAAGAGAAAAAATGCATCCAATTATAGGAAAAAACAAACAAACAGAATGTTGACTTAGCTTTTTAGACAATCATGGTCCAAGTGAACAGATCAGAGCACTATATACAGGAATATTTTCATCTCATATAATTTTCGTCCTTACATATTAAAAGATGATTTTGTTCCCTCAGAGGTCTTGCTTCTCTGATTTAACTTCGAAGATTCTGTTGAATTAGTCCAGCTTTAAGATTTAACTTGGAAGATTTTGTTGAATTAGTCCAGCTTTAAAATCATCCACAAAGGATTTGGGCAAATTGATATAGATAAATGGGAGCAAAATATTCCCAGTGTACAATATCTAAAGTTGACTACTGTGGCATAACATAACTTTGTGTATTATTCACGTACATGTATTATTTGTATAATCATTCTCTTTTTGTGTTGCAGCACACTTTCTGATGACTGGGAACAGAATGCGACTTTTTATCTCTCCATAAAACTTTGTAAATAGGAGAACAAGTGTTGGTCTTGGTAGTCTTTTGATGAAATTGTATTATATTGATGAGCAATACTGTTGTAATTATTAAAGGTTGAGGTTTTATATAAGGTATCCAACCCATTTTAGAACTAATCATATTTCATCAACAAAATGGCAGATCAATACAATCACGGTACTTTAAATATGCTGATCTTTTAAGATTGCTTTGATGGTAGTGGGGATGATTATTTTTTCATGAATAAAAGTGTAAGATAGATGAATTTGAATAAAATACTCACAAAGGAGATATGTAAGTTCTATAAGTAAGATTGTGTGGCAGGAAGCGCAAGTCATCTTGCAATGTTTAAACAAGGGAAGTAAGTCATATATTAAGAAAGCTCAGGTGAAATATTTAAAGTATTTAAGCTGATTTTGTAGTTTGGTCATGTTGTGCTGTTTTAAAGATGGACTTTGGTGGTATTATGGGTTGAAATACCTTAAGTATACAGAACATGACACACACACACATTTAAAAATCCTCAGCTTCTAGCAAAAAGCTAAGGGTCATTCATCTTCTAGAAAAATCTCTGATGATGCATTTTCCAACACATTTTCTGTATACTAGTAATGGGACATTTTGATAATTATCAAAAAATGAGATGGATTATGCCAGTCCACCCCCTTCTTAGTTCTATCTATCTCTCTTCAACAACACAACCACTTACTCATAAAGTCTCAGATAGAGCAGGGAACCTATTCGTTGCATTGGCTCTTGGATACTTTCTATCTTGTATTTTGAAATATAATTAATTTGTGAATCTGGCAAAAACCTAGTTGTAAGTGTGAAAACTTTATAGGGTTTGCATATAAATGTTTCCATTTGTTTAAGTGAAATACTAAACAGTTTGATTTTGCAGAGGATAACTAATTGTAATGTGTGCGTGTGTCAAGTTCTGTGATGTATTTGTAAAAAAAACTTTTGTTTTATTTCTGGTTTGTTTACCGGGTATTTGTTTTTATACATTGATGGACCACATCATTTTCAGTAAAGTGAAAAAAGAAAAAATGAGATCAAATCAGAAATCAATATCTTAATCCCCTTTCAACATGGTATATTCAACATATTAAATTGAACATGGTATAGTCATTCATATGCGTTTGTGTGTTTGTTGGCTTGACCATGGTTTGGTCACAATATTGCTTCCTATTGGATTAAAGGACACATTTTCTTTGGTTAAATCTACACATTTGTCCAAATTTTGTCAGACTTTCAGGAGTGGCATCTTATTTTGGTTTCTCTTATTTTTCAAAGTTGCAGGTAAAATGTCAAGTTCACTGGAAAGGCTTTTCCAAAAAGGAAAGTTCGAAACTTTGTGCTCCAAGATTTAAGTTACATTTCTTCTCCAGTTTTTGTCAAACTTTTCGCATGAAGACCCAAGTGATGCCTTGTGGTTTATAAAAGGTTAAGGTAGCTCAGTAAGCAAAATTAAAGTTTCATTTCTAACTCTGTGGACTTTCAAGAATGATACCTGGGCCCTTCTCAGTTTTTAAGAAGGGATGCATCTAAATCAAAGATCTTGGTTCCAAACACTAGATAACTAGTATATGATATTCAAGGTTAAATGTACATGGTCAAAGTCATTAAAAAAGAAGTTCTATAGATTCTGTGGTCTTACCATATCCCATTTTGAGAGGGGGTGCTCTGCTTTGTGTAGATTGGTTGAAATGCCAAACTGAAAGCAACTGCATGGACTAGTTAGCCTTTGCACATTGTATCCAAGTAGCCTATTTCAATGTGTAATGACACTACTTGTATAGTTATCTTACTGAATTGTGATGAATAAAAATGAACATTAAAGTATTTGTTGGTTTTGTGTATTGGTGTTCAGTTGGGGGTTCTACATGATGCAGGTGAAATTGAAATAAGTTAAAAAATGTTTTTGCTGTTTGGTAAAAGTGTCGACCATATGAGTTCTTGAAAGTGATTTTGATGACCATAACAGTTCTTCTGTTGTGGCAAGTGCAGCAGATTGATTGATTATATATTGTTTAACGTCCACTCATTGAGACATCACATTGCAGTGAAAGCAGCAAAGATTTTGGCATATGCCCCGTACTGTATGGCATTTGAGTAGAGGGATCTTTTATTGTTGTCACACATGGTCTCAGTTTTAACAGTTTATCCAAAAAGTTGAAGTAGGCGACAATATCATCGGGGAGGGGGGGGGGGGGGGGGGGGGTCTGCCAGTATAATACAGGTATGATATGGGTAAAAAACGTGTAATATCACAGACAGATCTTGGATTCTTCAGCTCGCTGAATAATGTAATTATGGTTGTTGCCTTTCATGGATGAAAATGGTGTAAATCAAACAAAATTCCAAGGAACTTTAAGAAAAAGTAAAATTAAAAAAAAAAAAACTTCCAAAATCAACAGCATGAAAAATTGGAGACAAATCTTTTGACCAGTCAGTGAAAAATGACACTTTCCTGATTTTATGCACACATACTCATAAAGGAGTAGGCCCACGAAGGGTGGAAAATCGGCCCTGTAAAATGGTAAAATTTAAAATGAAATTTCAACAAATTATTTTCTTGCCAAAATTGTAGCCCATGTATAATAGTTTATCAGTGTGGTAAATTTTTGGAGTTTTGCATTGGTGTATCTAAGATTTAATGCCCCAAACATCATGAAATATCATAAAATGCAAGAATTTGCTTAAAAATCACCACATTTTTTGTGATAAAAACGAAAATTCGTTATAGAAGCACAGGCTTGGACCAATTTATTTTTTTGTTCAGTTTAAATATGATGCCAGGAAGGTTCAAATTTTTATAACGTCTTCTTGGTCCAAGCCTGTGCTCTATAACGAATTTTCGTTTTTCATCACAAAAATATGGTGATTTTAAGCAAATTTTTGCATTTTAGGATATTTCATGATGTTTGGGGCATTAAATCTTGGATACACCAATGCAAAACTCCAAAAATTTACCACACTGATAAACTATCATACATAGACTATCTTTTTTGCAGTAAATAATTGTGTGAAATTTCACTTTAATTTTTACCATTTTACAGGGCCGATTTTCACTTCGTGGCCTACTCCTTTACAATAATTTTCCAATGAGTACTATCAGTACTTTGATGATTTTCCTTAGTAACTGCTTTCTCCAGCTTGGAGCCATATGAATAACAAAAGCGTTTTACAGAAGAGGTACAGTACAGGCCACGAGTATTTTCCGAAAAGTATATTTTTGCCTCCACTTTTTGTCGAGTAACTTTTTTTTCTGC
>CAJDSM010023220.1:1647-21274 GCA_903981925.1 Ostrea lurida
AAAGGTGTTGCAACATATGTGAGGTTTCATGAAATAAATTTTCACTTGATATGGCATAATCCGCCTATCTAAGTATAAAATGCGTCATGTCTTCATAATGTACCAGATGACGTCATATCATATCGATTGACACATGTGGATCGCATCCTTACATATTTTACTGTGTCAGATTTATTTTTATCAACACTTTATTAAAAAAACTTTTATAAAAAAAAATCACGAAAATCATGAAGCATTTTCTGGTACATGACGTATGTTAAGTAATGTCGGGTTTATATTTAAAACATTTCCGTTGCATTCTGTCGGAGCGACTCAAAAGTCGATCTTGCGCTGTGAAGTACACGCGAGAACTACACTTATCTTCTGTTATCAAGATTCTTTGTAAACTCTACCTATAATTTTCAAATTTGAACAATGACCGGTACATTCTCCGGTTGTGCGGTGAGTCAAGATGGCGGCTTACTCGGTTGACGCTTCGTGACGTTAAACTGTTGCTAAGTGATCCTTGCACAGCTTAATACATTTCCAGTGTATGCTTCCATTTCTATACACGAAGACTTGTACAATGTTGTTTTGCCTTATAATAATGAAGCTAATTTTGACCTATGTTATACGTTATAATAAAACTTGTAACGTTAGTGCAATTTACGCTTCATATACTGCAATTGGCTTCGCGGATATAAAGCGTTAACTGCACCAAGTTAGTTTACATCGTATAATATATATGTGAAAATTAGCTTCATACCTTAAATATTTAGTAAAAAATGTCATACTGTAATAATTAAAATGTTAGAATTAAGAATAGAAGGGGGATGCATAGAAATATGGCGGCAGTTTCCTTTCATACAAATGGGAAATCAATGTATAAAAATTCTGCGTTAAATACGAATATTTAGTGTAAAAACTTATTAATACCACTTGCCACAATGTAGTATTACCATCATATATCCATTAATATTTTTTCTATGCATCCTGCGTTGGTGTGATAACATAAATGTATATTGTATGTAGGTTGGAAGCTTAGCGAGCCCCATCACTCGCAGCTGCCATTATCTCTTTAGTTTAGGAAATAGATTTATTTGTATAGATTAGGTCTGGAAATAAAACATATTAAAATCACAAAAAAAAAAAAAAAAAAAAAAGAATTAGAAGGGGTGATAGAAATATGGCGGCAGTTTCCTTTCATACAAATTGAAATCAATGTATAAAATTTGCGTAAATACGAACATTTTGTGGAACTTATTAATACACTGCACAAATGTTGTAATACAGCATATATAAAATGATGCCTATATCGCCAATACCTGTTGGGACTAACAACATCCATTAGACGTATCACAATTACACCGTTTTATTCTCGTCGATACACAATTGAGGTATGGGAGTCATTTACGTGATATGATCAAATGGAAAGTTACAATACTGAGCGATTAAGAGATCTTTCATGTTTTAAAATAACAGAGTATGGTTTTTTCTATTTCTTTTCTATCTCTACGATCTAAATCACTAATTATGATATTGCTTAACAGCATTCATTATCATCCATTTAAGGACAATATGCAAATGTCATAACTAAAATCAGCGAATGACCAAACTTTGGAGTTGGCATCCAGTATTGAACATCAATTTAACCACGACAAATGATGACTAGGACAGAAAACAAATAAATATGGAAATAGAGGGCTTCTGGAGTCCCTATAGCTCCAGGTTCGACAAATAATGAAGATTCAGCCTCGATCATAGTGCGATTTGTCCATTGGTATGTTTTAAAACCACAACACAATCCAATGAAGAAACAACTAACATTTCTATTCTTGAGTGCAAATCCATCATCCATCATGCGCCGAGCGTATTTCTCATCTTACAAAAGAATCATCAAACAGTGGTATACCTACATGTATATGATCTATTTAATCATTAGTGAACTTCTTTAATTTTGAAAAGTTATCTTAGCCTATAATTATGACACTTTAGTGATGTATAAAAAATCTAAAGTCGTGGTATGAAACAACCTTTGTGATCAAAAGAATATTTCCTGATCAGGATGCGAAAGAATTTGGTGGCTATATTTTAAAATTCAGTTCGTGAAAAGGCGATATCGGTTCTTCGAAAAAGGTGTTAATTGCACAACTTTAGGGATGTCATTATCGATACCCATGCATTGCCATCAATCGATGGTACTATTACGGTAATCAGTTAAAGGTTAAGACACGGCCAATTTTCATTAGGAAGACGGGCCGATCGTTACTTCTAAATTGATCTGTTACACGTAGTGCACTTCTCATTAAACAAAGCTTACCTTCTCCACACAATACTATTAACATGGTAATAACTATGAATGAAAATCTATATTTGGTTTCGCGGAAATGTTTTATTTCATATTTTATGATGAAGTCTATATGCACTGATTTAAGGTAGAAAATAATTAACGTGAAGCACTGATGGGTAGCATTTATACCAAAGTTCAAGAAATAAATGAAAATGTCGTTAAATTCTAAACTAAACAAACCTATTCCGGCTCCCACAATGATTCTTCCTGCTAGAAGTAAGTACCTGTCGCCCGCTATCCCCATACAAAGGGCCCCCACGGTGAACACCACACTGGCAGCCATTATCACGGGTTTCCGTCCAAGTTTATCGTTCAAGAAGCCCCCAATAGGTGCAAAAAGGGCCGCGGCCGCCACCGTGACGCTCACGATATACTCCTGCCACTCCAGGGACAGCTGGAACTCGTTACGGAGGAGAATCATAGCTCCGGAAATCACGCCAGTGTCATACCCGAACAGAAATCCACCGAGAGCAGAGAAAAAAGTCAGAACGTAAACAAACCCAGGTGTTTTCTGTTGTGAAGAAATACTGTCAATTTTCAGACTTAATTTTTCATCGCCTGGATCGTCGTAAAGACTTCTTGGTCTCCTGGCGCCGTTCATTGTCGTCCCATTCGTAGTACCTGACATTTCTCCAGCATGAAATAAAAACAAGTCCTCCCCCCGCACAACCTCAGCTTTCAGTTCGTGTCTTCATGCATCTGAATAACATTTATGTTGATGTGACATCACACTGTTCAGCTGGCGAGATCAGTTATTGGAAAACCGAAGCGCTTGGATAAGAGATTTACCCATCGATCGTTCCACTGTCAACTACATTTTGCCTCTTTGCAATATTGATGCTACCTGCAAAACTAACAGATGAATTTTGATATCACTAAGTTAGAGACAGCTTTCAACAAGTTGCTGATTTCATTTTAATGAAATAGAATCTTTACCAATAAAAAAAAGAGAGTCAATAATGGCCAATTGATGAATTTGCCATCAGAATATAGTCTTTAAGACTAATTCAGTTGACAACAATAGTAATTTCTACCAAATTGTCAATAATACATCACAATTTTCAAGACCTTGGGATTGAATTGCATATATTTGATAATCCGTCATAGCAATTCCTTTGTGAACGTCGATCCCATTCATGTACCAATATCACCATACAATAAAGAGATACTGGGTGCATGGATATGGGTACGTTTCACTCATCATTTTTAGAGTCAGTAGCAGAATAAAAAGTACATTAAAGTGAACAGTCATACTTTTATCATTAATTTTAAATCTGAATGGCTAATGGGAGGTCTTTGAAATTCAATAATGACTCCAAAATGCGCTGGGGTTTTTGCAGTATTGACCTCCAAATCACTGCAGGTGTATTATATTTGGCCGACCATTATCATTATTATTAATGGCCGCTGAAATTTGTTCGCAAACGAAATGATTGGAAATAACATTGTAAAAGCACTGATTATAAACCCATCTTAGATCTTCGTTATGCACACACTATGTCATCATTTCTGTGCACAATTTGCGTCATGTTGGATCAACTATGTAGGATATCGCCGAGATAGTTTGATTACATTTTTATCACGTATCTGCAACTTTATCCAGTGGATATCACACATACGATGTTGCGCTCATATCCACACTTTGTATTCCTACGCCACGTGACATGATAACGAGCGAACAGTAATGAAAATGCAAAATGCATAAATCAGGGGGACGGAATTCCCAATAATTGATAGAAGTGGCACAGGTTTTGTTAAATCTTTAGAATTTGAAAACGATGAATTTATCTAGTGGATACCACGCACCAAAAGAGCCCGGGAACGCCACATTCCACTGGACATAAAACTACAGCTGTAAGAAGCACTATCCCTGAACGTTTCACGATCATCAGTGCCACAGAAGGCTGACACAAAACTGATGGAAAACCCGTCGTCAACAATCACACATGCGTCAACAAACAAAAAATAGATAAATATAAAAACCACGCGTCATCTATCGGGATGACTGACATTTCCCATGAATAATCACACAATTTCAATGGTAAAAAGCGACCACGCTCGGATTAGGTCACTCGGTCTCGGGTCCTCATTTTTGCATGCTGGCGTGATGACGGGTGATTAATTGTATAACAGTTCCTAAGATTCCAAGAAGTGTATTGACATGAACGCGGTAAATCAACTGAATATGTGTTGCTTGGTGTATGCCGAGTCCAGAATGGGAAATTCCTCAAGTTTCAAGGGTTTCCCTTTTGCCTGAAAACAAGATCACGAGATTTTGACATGAAGGAGAGAATATGATTACTTTTCATTTAAGAGCCGGAACGAAAATTAGGGGAGAAGCTATATAACACAACGTTAACATTGCCGCCTTGGATATGCTAACGTGAACTACACGAACACGAGTCGTTTTACGTACTAGTTAACTAAGTTATATATCACAGTAGGCACCTGTTCGACAGTCTCTTGGTACAATGATTTTAGGGGTATAATGAACATGGTCACATAAAGTCTAAATGAGAAGATACAGCAATAGGAGACAAACTGCCGAATGAAAAAGGAAATATCCTGACGACCGGAGATTTTGAAGACTGTTCCACTTAGGGGTGGGTGTAGAATAAAATTATTGAAAAATATGAACCACTGTATCAATACACACTCAGCATCAAGGAAAGGTATGACGTAGGTTTCCGGAATCAGCCGAGGTTCGCCGAATGGTATGGCGAATATTCTAAGAATGACTGAGCTTCGGAATCAGTCCAAAGACCATGGCGAAGGGTTCACAACGAAAATAAATCTACGCGAAAGACCCTTTTTAGCCCTTAGGGTGTATTTTTCACCTTTCTTTTGCCACCTTCTGTTAAGTTTTCCTTTTCTTTTGACGCAGAGACTGCAAAGTGCGCACAGTGTCAATTCTCCGGGACTACTTTCCCCTACGAGCTGAGCTGACCAGAGCTTGCTTAAACTTAAACCAATACCACCATTAACCCTGCTTCTTTCGTGCGTAGCACCAATACTAGTTTTAGCCTGGCTCCCTGAATAAAGGCAGTTAAGCGAAACCTATACCAGTCCAATTTTAAAGGGTGTGTTAATCTGAAAAACTCCTATGACTGTTACGTATTTAAGGATCTATAAAAATTGACAAGATAAAAGCATACCTTTGCAATTTTGATAACCGACAGGATGCATTTCCCCCTTCCGAACCATTCTAAATATGTTATGATATGGGGCCCAGCGCAAGCAGTCACAATCTAACGCTATGGCCGTGGAAAGTATAAGGCTGCACCTCACAATGGATTGAGCGTCTATTTTCTGACTGGCGATTGGAAGACATCCATTGCAGTTGTATTACTGACACAATGAATTTTCATGCTGGTTGGTTGGTTGGTTGATGCTTCAAATTCCTCCATTTCTTGGAATACTGTTGTCTAAAAAATGTAGAGTTGTGTGCACCGAGACATGGTAAATAAAAAGAAACTGAAGCACTAACTGCAACGACAAGAAAAACAATGTTAAAGTGACTGATATTCAGGAAGGTGATATTACAGCTGAGAAGTCTTAGTATGTATTGACCCGACCTAGGTACATGCAGTTGTATGCCGTAGTTAGACCAATCCTGCTGCTGTAGCGGCCCCTGAGTCTTTGACCTACCGGCACAACTCTCCCCACCGACAAAACTCTCTCTACCGGCACAACTCTCCCTACCGGCCACAACTTCTCCTACCGCACAACTCTCCCACCGGCACAGCTCTCCCGCCACCAGCATAGCTTATCCCCCACCGGACAACTCTCCCCACCGGCACAAGCCTCTCCCCCCACCAGCATAGCTTATCCCCCACGCCACAGCTTCTCCGCCACCGGCACAACTCTCCCCACCGGGCACAGCTCTCCCCCCACCAGCATAGCTCTGCCCCCCACCGGCACAGCTTCTCCCTCCACCGCACAACTTTCCCCACCGCACATATCTCCCCCCCCCCCCACCGGCACAGCTCCCCCCCCCCCATCGGCAAGCTCTCCCCCCAGCCGGCCACAACTCCCCCACCGGCACAACTCTTCCCCATCGCACAACTCTCCCTACGGCACAACTCTCCCTACCACAAACTCTCCCTACCGGCACAACTCTCCACCGGCACAACGCACAACTCTCCCTACCGACACCCAGCTCTCCCCCCGACACAAATTCCCTAATCAACACAATTTCTTCCCACCGGCACAGCTCTCCCCCCGGCACATCTCTCCCTACCCGGCACAAGCTCCCCCACCGGGCACAACTCTCCCCACCGGCACAACTCTCCCCCACCGGCACAACTGCTCCCCATCGGCACAACTCCCCCCCACCGGCACAACTCGCCCCTACCGCACAACTCTCCCACCGCACAACTCCCCCCACCGGCACAACTCTCCCTAGCCGGCACAACTTCATTCCCCACGACACAACTTCTCCCACCGGCACAACCTCTCCTACCGGATAACTTCTCCCTACCGGCACAACCCCCCCCCCCCCAAACCAACACTCTGCGGACTGGAGATCAATGAAGAAAAAGAGAAAAAAGAGCTTTAAATTTCAGATTTCCCTTTAAAGGCATGGACACGTTTTAAGCCTTAATGTTTTGATTTTAGATTTTTCATTTTTTAATGTTACAATACTTCACTTATGGTATTCTAATGGTTAGCAAAAATTTGAACGTCATTTTGGTTTAAGGAGATACAGCACTTTACAATTCTTTGTTATGTAAAACAGATTGCTCTTGTAAACAAACAAGTCTATGTTCCCCACGGGCAGAAAAACTTATTGTTTAAAAAAAAATTACTATCAAATAATTTGATATATATATCATATGTAATATATATCTAAATCATAGATAAAAAAAAAAAAGAAAGAAAAAAAAGCAAATTATATGATTATAATCTAATTCATTTAGCTTCGATGAAACGTGTCTATGTCCCTTTTAACACCGCCACCCTTGCATCGCGTAGGACCAAAAAACATCGTCTTCTGATATTGATTCACTGTCATATGTGGTTTCACCCAATGTTGAAGTAATCATAGGGAAGTTGACGTTGTGTTATATCTAAAATATTTGTTTAAGGGATATCCTCACAGGAAATCTGACTGGCATGAAGAGTTTGTAGTCACATATAACGGGTTGATTTTGGTTCAATGAAAGGCCTGTCGCGACTCAGATAATTTTTCAACCAATCAGAAGTCACCAGTCTCTTTGTTTCTCTCACACACAGAAAGAACAACGTCTATTGAATATCCAGTATATCTAACTTTGTTGATTGAGGCGGTATATTCCCACATATTCAGCTGATGTTGTCAGCGATTCTTTATTGGGAGTTGTGTAAATTTTTTCTCAAAAATCATTTAATGAATATTAAGAACAATTTCAAGATTACTTTTTCAGTGTTTAGGCTTTTTCAAGCCCATATAGTTATCCTAGTTTCACAAAAATATTGCCACATCTAATGCTTACGGTTGGGTTGATTCGTTGTATCCGTGCCATTTCTCCCCCATGAGTGTAGGGAGCGTCTTCCCAGTAATTCCCCACAGCCTGATGGTTTGTTTTATTCATTGTTTTATGTTACATGATTATGACAATGTGTGATAAACTTTGTACTTTTTTGGAGTGGTCTAAGGGTTATCACACCTGAGTGCGTTCTTACTACTGATTTACCATACTTGCACGCAGAAGATAAATTCCATATCTGATATATGAGATTTCCTATTTTTGCTATTGTGGCAACTTTTTAGTATATTTGACAAGAAAAGTTGGTCATATTTGCCGGAAAGACTATAGATTGACTAGTCTCGATCATAAACCCATATTTTCCCCTCTCCAAGCAGGCATTGAGAACATTTTATATATGTTAGTGGAGACCAGTTTATACCCCCCTTTTTCTTACTCCCTGTTGGTTCATAAATTCAGTTTGAGATGCCACCCTCCCATTTAACTTTGATAAATCCTTGTAAGAATCTAATGGCGCAGTCTAGCACTGTGTGGGCTGAGATGTCCATAACTGATTCCTTGTTAAGAGTCTAATTGGCGCAGTCTAGCGTCGTGTGAGCTGGATTGCATATGAAATCACTTGTAAGGTCTAATGGCGCAGTCTGAGCCTGATTGGGCTGGAGATGCGCATAATGATTCTGTAAGAGTTAATGGTGCGATGTCTAGCGTCGTGTGGGTTGAGATGCCTTCAAAATGATCTTGTAAGATGTCTATGGCGATGTCGAGTTAGCTGATGGGTTGCTGAGAGTCATAACATGATCCTTGTAAGAGTCTAATGGATGTCAGGCTAGTTGCGTTGGTGAGATGTCATAACTGATTCCTTATGTAAGAGTATTAATGCGCATGTCTAGGACGCTGTTTGGGTTTGAGATGCCATAACTGATCTGTTAAGAGTCTAATGGCGAGTTAGCTCGTTGGGTGAGTGCTCTGAAACTGATTCTTGTAAGAGATAATGGCAATGTCTAGAGCTGTAGTGGGTGAGGATGCCATAACTTGATCTTGTTAGTTTAATGGCGCATGTCTAGAGCTGTATGGGTGTTGAGATGCCATGAACTGATCTTGTAAGAGTTTAATGGCGATGTCTAGAGCTGTATGGGTTGAGATGCCATAAAACTGATCTTGGTAAGAGTTAAGGGATGTCTAGCTGTATGCGGTTAGATGCCATAAACTGATCTTGTAAGAGTTTAATGGCATGTCTAGAGCTGTATGGGTTGAGACATTGAGTTCATCGTTTACCAACAAACTAACTCTTCCACAGCATCCTTATTCGATATTATGGATAGGAAAATGGGAAGCACACATCTTTCATATCAAACCTTCTTTCATTTACTTCAAGAAACCATGGATTGAAAGGATCGTTTAAATCTATCTTTGTTGATGTGAAAACCCCTTTCAGTTATGCAGGTCTGTTCAAGATTTATCATTACATGTATCCGTAAAAGAAAGGAAAATACAACGTTAGCTTGTACGTTATCAAACAGTGGTTATTCTCTCCAGCAACCACATATACTAGTATTCAAAATCAAACTTACTTACTCACTTAGTCCTCTTCGTACTTAGGAGCACATAAGGCCTTCACAGTATTCAAATTGTTATAATTGTAACTTATTGGTGTCTTTTCATTGATGTTATTATTGTAATATATGTTTCTTTTTATATCCTATAAGCAGTATTGCTTTTGGAAATAAACAATACAATACAGAGAATTGCCAACTCAGTCTGTCTGCTGCTAATCTTGGTAGCTGACCCCAATTCCATCCAAATTCTTTAATTTCTTTCTCTACTGATGTCCTCCATGTTTCTTTAGGTCGTCCCCTCTTTCTCTTTCCAGATGGTGTCCAACGCATAACGCATTGCTATCTTAGGTATGTCAGATGGTTCAATTCTATATACATGACCAATCCATTTTCCTCTTCTTTACTTTTTATCACGAGGAAATGGGTCGTGTCCCGTGTTCTTCATGCAGCTCTTTGTTGCTTACTGTGTTTGGCCAAATATTCTTTGAATTCTTCTGTAGACAGGGACTCTAGGATTGTTCTTTTAAAATTATTCTAGATCTTTGTGTTTGGGGGATGATTTGATTTCAGATGTTGCGAGAGACTGGGCAAATGGATCTTGTTTTTGAGATGCTGTTGGAATATTGATGGGAATCTCCGTCAATTGTTATTTTGCTGTCCAAGTACACGAATTCGTCTGTTTCCTGTATCTCCGAGTTCTTAAGTTTGATGGCGCTACTCGTGGTCGTGTTAATCTTCATCACTTTGGTCTTTGAAGCATTGATGTTAAGGCCTATCTGTTTGCCAAAGGATGCAAGGTCTTCTGTCTTTCCTTGGATGTCTTGATATCTTTGTGACAGTAGGGCAATATCATCTGCGAAGTCAAGATCTTCATAAGTGTTTCATAAAAGGTTAAGGGTATCTCTCTTTTATTATTTTCGGTGGCTCTTTTCATAAGCCAGTCTATGCAAAAGTTGAAGAGAATTAGAGAGAGCAGACATCATTGTTTAACTCCAGTCTGTATTGAAAAGCTGTCTGTGAGGTTAGTGCCGCAGATCACTTGTGCTTGAAACTCGGTGTATAACATCTTGATGATGGATATGATCTTATTTGGGATGCCATAGTGTGCAAGGATTTTCCACAGAGCAGGTCGGTGGACACTGTCAAAGGATTTTGAGAAGTCGTTGAAGTTGGCGTATAGTGGACAGTTCCATTCGTTGCTCTGTCCCATTATTTGTCTGAGGGTGAAGATTTGGTCGTTACATGATCTTCCCTTCCGGAATCCTGCTTGTTTCTTTCTGAGCTTGGGGTATGTTTGGTCTCTAATTCTGTTAAGTATGATCTTACTCAGCACTTTACTTGATACTGACAGGAGCATTATTCCTCTCCAGTTGTTTGGGTGTGTGAGATTTCCCTTTTTGGGAAGTTTTACTAGGAGGCAAGTTTTCCAGGACTCTAGTCTTAATTTAGTGGTCCAGATGTTTTGCAGGATGTTTGTAAGGATTTGGTTGGTGACTGTTTCCTCAGCCATGATCATTTCAGCATGAATTTTGTCCATCCCTGGAGATTTGCTGTTTTCCAAAGACTTGATATATGTTTTAACTTCCTCAAGTGATGGTGGGTTGGTGTCAATATCTAGTTCTTCGGTTGGTAGTGTGATTACAGCCTCGGTTGATGGATCGTTTCTATTAAGTACTTTTTCAACATGCTCTTTCCAGCACTTCAAGGCTGTCTGTGAGTGTACCGTTTTCCTTGCGTATTGGTGTATTTGTCGGAGAACTGTAACCCCCACTGAGAGTCTTTGTAATTTGGTACAGAGTTTTCATGTCTTGTTTTGCTGCCGCGACTCCCGCTTCTGTTGCAAGCTTGTCGATGTAATTTTTCTTGTCTGTTCTTGCACTTTGCTTCACATTTTTGTCTTGTGAGTATTTACTTTTCAATTGCTCTTTTATGCGGTTTGATTCTTCTTTGTTTCTTTTCTTTTGTCTATTTTATCCCATGTTTCTTGTGATATCCATTCTTCTTTTTTCCTCTTTTTGAGGCCAAGTATTTTCTTTCCAGCTTCTAGCAGTGTATTGTTAAAATCCTCTATGGTGAGTTCTTGTACATTACTCAGGATGTTGAATTTTTTTTTACCTCTATCTGAGATGATCTTAACGTTGTTGGTTCTTTGAGTTTGCGGATGANGATCTTAACGTTGTTGGTTCTTTGAGTTTGCAGATGGTGGATTTCTTTGGTTTTCCTTCTTGGCTTTTCTTATCTTGAGCTTGATGTTTGATCTCACTAGGAAATGATCACTGCCAGCATCGGCACCTCTCTGGACTCTTACATCTTGTAGAGAACCTCTCCATTTCTTGTTAACCATTACATGATCAATCTGGTTTGCTGTCTTCCCGTCTGGTGACGTCCAGGTTAATTGGTGTATTTCGTTGTGGTCGAATATTGTTCTACCAATAACCAGGTTGTTTGACAAGCCTATTTCCATTGTAGTTGATTGTTCCACAACCTTGTTTTCCCATGACTTGTTCTTTGCCATCGTAAATCGATCCTACTTTGGCATTGATATATCCCATGATGATGACGATGTCATGCCTAGGTGTGTTGTTTCCTGAAGTTTCTCATAAAACCTCTCTTTCTCCTCTTCGTCTGCATCTTCTGTAGTCGAGTAACATACTATGATGGTAAGTTTTGTGTATTTGGAGTGAAATCTTGCTGTTATAATTTTGTCGCTGACAGGCTTCCATCCAATCAAACATTTCTTGGTCTTCTTGTTTGTGATTAGGCCAACTCCTCTACTGTGGTGTTCATAATTTTTTCCCGAATAGATTATGTGATAACCTGTAGCTAAATTTCTTGTTCCGCATCCTGTCCATCGTGTTTCACAGATGCCGAGTATTTGTAAGTTGTAGTTTTCCATCTCCTGGATGACTTGTACAATCTTTCCTGTTTGGTACATTCTAGCAACCAACTCTACATACCGTCTTTGGGTCAAGGATGTCTACATTTGGGCTGTCAGCGTCCGAATGGCTTTGCCTTACTTCCTGCATAAATGCAGTTTCCTGGTGGGTATTCATCCTTGACCCGGATCTATTTTCCTCTGTGTTGGTTTCTGTAGCGGGTAGGATTTTACGTGACAGGGGTGCACAACCCTGTGCACAACCTCCTCCTTTCACATTCTGGACTTGGGACCAGACAACGGTGGAGTTATACAAAATCAAAACCGTGCCGAGAGTTTCATTTTCTTTGGGATGCAGATTTGGTTGGTGTTAGCTTTTTGTTTAAGGAAATGGTTTTGAAGTTTTACTCATCGCCATCAATGCGTTTTCTCGATTTGCCTGGGTTAGACATTCGATGAATAAAAAGAATCACAACATTATTGTTACTCTTTGGAAATATGTTTGAAAAGGGTGGACCCCTTCTGAACTGAGGACTGATACAGGATCATCGTAGAGAAATGGATGAAGAAAGTTGTGTCTGAAGAGAAAAGACGCTCATCGCTTTGTCATTCAAACGTTGAAAATTTCGATGTATCGCTCCTTTACCATAATCGAACTTACAAACACGTCGAAGTTCTACAAGACATTATGTCTTAAAGGATTCCGAGTTTACGTTTCTTTTCTTCATCAGAAAACAGCCTCAATAGATCCAAATAAATGAGAAAACTATGTTAACTAGCCATTGGTGAAACAGAAGTATCCTGACTCCAAGTTCCCTACATTGAAGTTCTCTTATCAGTTACGTTGTAAATAAAGGGAAATGCTCGTCTTCTAGAAATGGACACATCAGACAGTGAATTTCGTTTGATGTTTCAAGTATCGGACTATACCAATTTGAACAGGTGCCCAATAATACTGAGTACATAGTATATCAAATGATACTGGCATGGGGAAAATGAGGAAACACACCAATGGACACAACTTGGTACGTTTTATTTGATTTTTTTCCTTTGATCAATTTTCCTTAGGTATATAATCCTAAGATGTTTACAAAAACATTGATTTAATCTATGAAATTTAATCCGGGAGTTGTGACTGAGGATTGCCATAGTATGCCTTTGGTAGAGAAGTACGTTTGTTGTAATAAACAAATCCAGCTGTAAAAGAAACTGCAGAAATTACGTAACAGGAAGTTCACAATCTAAGGACAACTGTTTGAATAGACTAGTTTTAGCGGTCTCTTTGTCTGAATACAATGTAAATGCGGGTCCTGTAAATGATAATCAGGCTTCCCATATGGAACTTCATACAATTTATCAGCATTTTGATTTTCTGAAATTTATACTCATTATTGAAATTAAAGGTAAATTGTACACAAATAATATATGATGTGTATCTAATTTCAACAATATGTTTTTGCTACATGCATTATCCTTCGGATTGAAAGGATCAATATATAGAGATAGGACAAAATGAAGAGGGAACGCAGGGAAGATAGCGTTCATAACGTCCATATTACATTCAGGGATACCTGCCTGCCCTTCTCAAGATTTTGTGGGGGTTATGAAATTGATCCACTGTTCCCTATCTTCACCTCCTCATCAGTAATGTGTGGTTGAACGGCAAAGTATTTTATATATCGACTTAGAAAATTCGAAGAAAACTCTAGATCACTCACCAATTTGTCACATTGAGATATACTAAATTCCATAAATCGATATCAAAGGACTTTTCTTACGACGAGACATGGTTCAATCATATTATTTTATGGGAGAGCTTTTTCAACAGTGTTTAAATATACACCGTAGACCAGAAATATATATTACTTTGACACTCGCTGCAAGCTTGCAATTTGTAACATAAATGTAAAAAGTAACATAAATCTCGGTCTTTAATACAGTCTACTGGCTGACTTCCTAAGCTTTTTTCAAAAGCTAAACTTGTTCATCATTGATGTAGCGCACGGGGTGGGGAGGGGGGGGGGGCAGAATGGGATATTTCCATTGTATTCAAATGCAAAGTTGGTTCCAACACCCCCCCCCCCCACTATATTATGGCAGTAGTACATGGTAGTAGAGTAGTAATATTTCTACTGAATTTAACCTCCCTAAACACCACCGCCGCTCCCTTGTCGAAAAATGTCTGTACAGAAATTACATGTACCATAATTTCACGTGAGAGATGCATTCAATACTTTTAGACTGAAGATATTCAGAGCTATGCATGGAACATCTAATATATCGATTCTGATTTATTTTATCAATGAGTCAACAACAGAGATTGGACCTAGAATTACAATCAATGTATTTAATGCACATGTTTTTCTAGAACAAGTCATTTTCTAAAACAATACATATGTGAAAAAAAAATTATGCTCGCATCGAGTAGCATTTTTTTTGGTAAAAAAGAAAGTATATATAGAATTGCAAAAGTAGTTTTAATTGATTAAAAATAGGTTTTGAAATAATATTGACTGATGTTTTGTTTTGACCATATTGAGTACTCAAGTGGATTGGAGACTCTGACAACTTCCTGGCTCCTCTCCGTATTGACCGATGCAATTTAATGCCTTGAAATTGCTTATCTTTCTTTATGCCTTGTTTACTGATAATGGACAATTCGTCTCCATCCTATTTCTTTTATTAGCAGAAAAAAAGATTTACTACAACAAAAGAAACAACAAAACTTACTACGTTGTACAATATGTAAATATTTAACTCTAAAAATATGGTAAACTATTACCGATTGAGATGTTGATACCTCATTAAATAAACAATAAATACATGACTAATTGAAAATAAGCAAACAGAAAAATGTGACGTTTACACATGAATTTATTGTAGTGTTTTGTTGACATACTTGAACTGACAATTGGATCTTTTATAGATACATGAAAAACACATCAAGTTAGCATTAGAGTAAACCAAATTACCGTGGCTATTTTCTGCTACATCAATAGCTCAGGTACACTACAAGAATCCTTATGCAAATGTGGCGCGTTTACAATTTAAGTTGACACAAAACATTCCTTTCTGACAAACTGGAAATGACTCTTCACTTATTATTTTGGATAGCATAACCCATATAGCATTTCTCATGTTTGGTTGTTGCTTGTGACAACTCCTATTGGGTTATAGTGCCAAGTTGCAATACCTACTCCATGCTTCGCTAGCCAAGGGTTTTCGGTCCACTCCGCTCCCCATATAACCTTGGCTAGCGAAGATGAATACTAATGTGCTAGTTAGGAAACTGCTAGGTTCATCTGATTTAATGTGCCAGAATCCCTATTTTGCATAGAGGAATGAGAAAATATTTGCTTTTACAAGATTTGGCAAAATGTCCTCAAGAGTAGGCATTATTAAATGTGATCGCTTGATCACCTTGTTCAAATCTTTTGGATCAATGCATATGCGTATCTTGTCTGTTTTTTTCACAGCTACCATACTGCCAATCCAGTCCGTTGGAGTCGTAACTCTCTTCATCATCCTCCGTTCTCATTATCCTTCAATTAGTGAGGATTTCCTGCTTCATGGTTTGACAAAAGCTTCTGGGTCGATGCTGAATTGGTTTGACAGATGGATCAATTTCAATCTTGTATTCGCCTGAGAAAGAACCGAGACCTTCGAAAACATCATAGTAAGTATCCAACAGCTGTCGGACTGCGTGTTTAAAATGGTTCAGAGCTTGGTTTAGTCCACGTGTCAACACTGTTCACAATATTCACAGTTAGGAGTCCTGGGTTTCACATGCTGTGCTACTATACCCGAAATCTTGACTTTGTTTCTTCACACTTATCTTGATTCTATGTTTCAATTCAACGCAATCTACGACGTAACGCAATTTATGACGCAATCTATGACGTATTACACAAACTACACAAAGGGTCTGATTAATGAAAGCATAAAGTAATATCCAAACAGATTTCGTTAAAAGCCTAAAACAGAAATCTCTAAAGTGAACATTGATCGTGTCTCATCTTCTCTTACACATTCTGGGAGTCAAATTAAGCAACCTACCTGCTCTTCGTTTAATTAAGTCTGTTGCTCCAGCTACGAGGATTGACGATGATCATACCGTCGCATAGTTCCTTTCTGAATGCTTTATCATGTGATTAATTAACTCTGATGCTATAGATAACTATGGACAGAAGGACTAGTGACGTAGAGCCTTATTATCACTACAGGATTTCTACTAAGTACTTTGATGACAACTGACCAAATGGATGCATTTATCTTATAATGTGTACATGACTTTGGTAAGCACATGAAACAGTTAGATAAGATATCACCAAATATCCTTTAATTCCTTTAGATATTCCTTTAAATGATTCATCTCCAAGAGAGGTCAACAAAACAAATGAAAAACATGTCAAAGAAGAACTTGTATGAGAGTTAGCGCTGTATAAAACAGAAAACAAAAAACCCCATTAAAGTGGGTGACTATGTCATGTTGTAGGGAATTGGGAATACCTTTCAGCGAGACCAAGACCAAAATCAGAAAATTTAGCATCAAGGAATACCCGTCTATTAAGTTGTGGATTATAAATGCCCCATTGAAGGAACGTGTCATAACTCATAAAGCAGAATTACGGAGTGTTGAATAAACCTAGACATGACTTGTGGAAGATAGAAAAAATACTGAAACGGAGCATGCGTAGAGGAGAATCCTAAATTTTAGTTAAACGGCAACGATATCCAATCAAATTTGATATGAGAGAGAGCGAAATAGAGAGAATAAATATATAAGAGGGTAAAGTGAAGATCATTCTATGCAAGACAGCCATGCAGTCAACATCGTGTTCTGTTTGCCAGTGGACATTTTCAAACTATAATGATACGAGGAGGCATAATGTTCATGGGAGAAGTCAAATATAGCCTTTGATTATCGAAATGTATCTTCTGTCAGATCACTGAAGTTTATCCTCAGACCACTGGACCTCTGGAAATTCTACCACAAAATGTCCAGCCATCACAAAATTCTTGTAGATTTATTTGGCAACCCCTCTACAATGAACACAAGTACTGAATTCCTAAGGTAACATTATTATCACGGAAGACATCAAATCAAATTTTTTTTATCGACTCTCGTGAAAGAACAGTGCTGATTATTGAAAACATAATGAAGGATGAGATGCCACTGAACTGTTTGCAGAATTTGTTTAACAAAGTAAAAGAAAACCGAACCATCAGTCTTAATAGTCAGTGCATAGTTCTGTCTGGGGATCAGCAGCAGACTGTCATTGCACGACAGATGNCCGAACCATCAGTCTTAATAGTCAGTGCATATTTCTGTCTGGGGATCAGCAGTAGACTGTGTCATTGCACGACAGATATTCCTGGGAAAGGTTTTTAAAAAAGCTTCTGAAAAAATCGGCATCAACCCCATTGTAGGGACGTTGCGTAGTTTTGCGTTTGGATACAGAAAACAGCTGATGGTTGTAACTTCTGATCAAATTCATAGATTTGCGCATGGATAAATGATCAGAGAGCTCGCATTTAAGACTGGTGTTTAGGTATTTGTCAATTACAGAGTTCTTTACCCCTTTGACTGTCTTCTTCTCCTGCCATCATATACTGCACATCTTGGTCCACGAGATTTATGAATTATTCGATAGGCCTTTCTTCATCTTCCGGACAACTTACAGTTTGTTTTTGAATAAAGAAAGTGGCTTTTATCAAAAATACTGGTAGTTTTATCACTAATTATATCGTGTTTGAATTTCGTAACAAAGGCTATCCGTATCGAAAGAAGGCTTGCTTTCTCAACATAATTAAATTTGGCACTCATAGTTAAATTCCAATATGATCATGTGATGTCATTGACGTAAAATTCAAGCAAAGTGAGCTCCGTAAAGACAAAGCTTGGCGTTCCGCCCAAACAATAGACAAAGCTTGGCGTTCCGTTTGGGAATATCTCCTTTTGGCGTAATTAAGAGAACGGCTTCCATAAGCAATCGGTTGGAAAGTTTCTGTTCCAGAATGGCACCAAGTCCGATATGGCTTCAATCTACTGTCGGTCTTGTTTCCGCTGCTGGTTGATAATATGCCCTGACTTTACGAAATAAGTGATTGGTTGATCTGTTTGAACGATTCTGTCTGGTCAGTTTCCTATTCTCATTTGGTAGATTTGTGAGTGAGTTAACGGTCGCTAAATTTGGAATAAATCTTCCACAATAATTTACAAGTCAAAGGAAACTATGAACCTCTTGAACGTTTCCCGATACTTCTTCTTGAATAGCTTTGATTTTTTTCGGAATCGACCATGATAGCGTCTTTTGACAGTGCATTCCCCTTGTATTTTAGCTCCGCTTTGTGGAACTCAGAATCAGATCACTCTTACGGAAAATTCAAGTATAGCAGTGTCATGATCCGACATCGCTTTACCGAACCTGCTTATTTTTGCACCCTGAAACGCCTTATAATACTTGCTGAATTATTCGTTAGTGGATCTCAAAGGCAGATGACATTCTGAGCATAAGACACTTATATCTGTATAAGCCTTACTGGCATACAAACATCGTGATCTATCTTGTATTTTCGTCCTATTCATTTTGTAGAAAGATTGATTTAAAATCCAGTTTTGAAAAACAAGTGGCCCTGGTGACCCACTACAATTGGGGAAAAGTTTTTTTTTTATATGAAAGATTATTACTTTAGTCTTTTTAGGTTTGTTACTGAGTGTCTACGGAAATATATCGGATTGTTCAATTCCAAAGAAGGCGAGGCGAAGCCGAGCTTTCTATGGACTGGAACAACCCGATATATTTCCGTAGACAGTCAGTAACAAAACTAATAAGTGTTTTGTTTTGTCGAAGACCAAATTTTGACGGCATAGTATGATGAAAAGTTAATTTCAGTACTAAAAAAGACGTATCGGCCGATATGTTGCCGTCTATATTTTGCTACTCACCGTCTAAAGCTTCCACGTGACGCGTTTCAACTCCGATTTCAACCAATGACAAAGCGATATTCAAAAATGTATCTCAGTAAATATAAACTAAAGTCCCGGGCGGATTTGCACTCTTGACCTGCGGTTTACCAGTCCGACGCTTTACTTATAGCTACTGAGCTATGATGATATACATGTACAACAACGTTGATCAAAGCATTGAAATCGCCATCTAGTGACGTTGTGTCACAAAGAGTAAAAACCATGGTGTAGTGGGCTACCTTAAAGGGACATGGACACGTTCTGAGCTAAAAATGGTCAAATTTTAGATTTCCATTTTTAATGTTTACAATGCTCACTTACGGTATTTCTAATGGTCAGCAAAAATTGGAACGTCATTTGTTGAGTTACAAGTGAGATACAGCACTTCCAATTCTTCACTATGTAAACAAAACTCGAGTCATGTTTTTG
>CAJDSM010023223.1:0-15079 GCA_903981925.1 Ostrea lurida
AATATCAATGATAGCTTTTGGTAAAATAAATATATTCCTAAACAAAATTAAAGATAGCTTTACATTCTATGATACATGCATATATTGATTTCAATTTCAATACCATGTAGGGTTTAAATTCCTTTTCTTGGAAAATATTAACCACCTTATTAATACATTTTCATCCTTTAAAGGGGTGAATTTAAACGAACAGTGATCAACTCATAAGTCTTTAAAGTAGTTTGAAGTCTGCAGTTGGTTGGTGTTAAAGGAACAGACAATGATTAACCTAATTGGTTTCAAACCGTTAGACTTCTCTTCTGATCTATTGGTCCTATTGTAGGTTTGTCTACGACATCTTTATTGTCGACAATAGTTAATTCCAGTTATAATTACGTATTTTGAACATCCATTCAGTGTTCAGCAACAGTTATTATTGGAAATTAGACTGATCTATTAAACTTACATCTGTACTTTAGGAAGGCACCTAGTAATGTTAATGCAAGGATAACACGAACAATTATCATTCTCGTAAGTGCCTAAAAGTTCCTAATAAAACCATACCGCTGATTCAGCCTTTCCCTTCACTGATGAATTTGGATCTATCGGTTTAAATTCTCCGTAATGCGAATGATTATCTCCAAAACCAAACGTGAATTATTCATCATCTGGTGTGGCTGTGGTTTCCGTCGTCTGGTGACTGGTAAATGTGTACATGTTTGATATTTTGTCCGTTTTGGTCTGAAAGAGCTGTATGGCGTGGATGGGGATACTCAAACGGGAAAACAACTCCGCTATCTGACATGTTCAATCCCGTATAGAATCAGAACGAAATTAAAACAGAGTGGCGTCAGATTTTTAAAATTATTCGTTTTAAAAGTAAAATGGTTTCTTAGTGAACTTAAAAAGGTTACACTTATTTCATTTTTGTACAAGCAGTTTGGTATTTTGATGTCCTCTCTCTAACATGTATCTCTGGACCAATAGCGCGTTAAAAACAGTACAAAAGGAGTACCTAAAACTTTGAAAATACGGGCATTCGGATATATGATTTATATATCACATTTCGTAAAATTTTTTCTCATATTTTTTTAACCTGGTAAAAAAATTCAATGAAGTAAATGATTTAGCATTGCATTTATTTTGCCATGTTTTTGTTGGTTATATTTCAACGTCAAAATGATTGCTACATGTGTGTTTGACTTAGAAGTTGGTCACAGTTGATGCCACGGAAGAATCAACATGAAAGGTTATAGAGATGAATGTTTATTTATCTGCATAGATGTTGTTACACATAGATTGGGCTCTTCTGTTCGTCGTTGTCGTTGTTGGCGTAGGTCCAGAGTAAACAAAAAAGCCGCAACACTGAGCATCCCCATACTTTGGGCAGAACGCGCTGAACAACCGGGCAACTTTAATCACCGTATTCGCATCCTACAATTTACATTAAAGGTATGAGTACTCACAATCCCCCCCAAAAAATCACAGTAATTTGTTAACTTTCTTGTGTAGTTTACCTTTTCTTTCCGGTATATAGAAACGATGAGCACGTTTTACATGCAGGCTATTTTTGACGGTGGCCATTCGTAGCACAGGTATGATTCTGCGAGAACATCTGTTTACAATTCTTTTCTTGCCACCATAAATTGATAACATCTGTTCCAAACTGTCGCCCCATATAAAAACAAGATTCTTAAAATGAAAAATATGTAAAATAACTTAGGAGTATGTAACAGGAGGGATCCCTCAACAATTAATAATTTTGTATGAATTGCCAAGAAAAAAACTAAATCTAAGGCCTACTTGAATTCTCAACACCGGAATACAGACTTTGATTATATAATTGGGGATGTTGCCATCACAGACTCTTTGTCCACCTCGTATTAATGATGAGTGAGTTGAACTCCAGAAACCTTCGCCCGAGTTTCCTAATCTTCAAAATTTTGACAATAAGGAGTCGATGCTCAGTCAAACATTAACAAAACATTCCTCAACATAAAATACTACAGTCCTGTATTTCCGCCTTACTTTAAGATGAAATCTACACCTTGTATTTCATTATAGATATAATTCCACTACTTTGCATCCAAGTTATTTAATTACAAACAGACGGTTGCAGTGCCCTTAGATACTTGAACAGTTTACAACTAAATCTCCAAAGTGTACATGTTCCTCTTACTTCATTTTTTTTAACTATAGTCCCGCTGGCATATATATTCAGAATTCATGATAGTCATTGAAATTTATTCTTAAAAAGGTCCAAAATTCGAGAACCTCGCTCATTTAAATGGCGACATATAATTTCCATGACTATCATTGATTCTGTGGAAGAATACGCCAAGCCGATTGGACAAAAATCTGAAGGAGAGGGCTTGACACATTGTTCTGAATGGATCAAAACTAATCGAAATTTATTTTATAATTTCCGTATTTTCACCATTTGACGGGGAAAATGACGATATTTAATCCCTTCTGTTTTTAAGAAGCCAGAAGTGGTAAATGAGTTGCAATGGACTACATGAACCTTTTGTACTAGTTCCAGCTGATAAAAACAAGTAACAATGATTGTCTTTGTTTGTAAAAGTTATCTCCTTATAATTGTACTTTTAAATGAACTAGGATTTACTTCAACTTCTGGGAATCCTACTAATATTACTCCAAGCAATTCACAACAGATGAATTCTTCAAAAATCACTTTCAATATTCCGAAGAATCAGGAATCAATTTTGAATTAGCATACCTTTATTGGGATTCCGGAATTGCAATAAAAAAACCCTTAAAACAAAGATTATACCGTGGTTCCAGTAAGTGGCTCTACTTAACCAGCTATTAAAAGCAGTATGTTCAGAGATACTGTTCCACTACAATATTCCAGAAGCGTCGTCCAATCAGATGTTGGGATTTGGTTAAAAACTCTAAAGAGCTTTTGAGATAAGCCTTAAAGAATCACGAGAATTTTTCTAAAATTGACTGCATCAAAACGTCGATTTAATCCACACTTTATACAACGATTACCTCAGATCAAATTAAAATCATAGGCTTTTTCAGATATAGATAATTGCTTTTAAAAACAAACAATGGCACCCGAAAATACTTTAATTTCAGTCGTTGGGAAAACTAGACACATATTTTGTTAAAAACACTCTGATTGCCCACACAAGTACTCTGAAGTAGATAATAAAAGAAAAGCTTGAGGTTTCTTATAGATAATATTTTGTTAGTCTTTGGAGACCAGGTGGGCACTAATTGTGCCCCCTTATTGGCAGACCTATTTTTATATCCATATTTAACAGATTTTGTACAAAAACTGTTATGGGATAAAAACAAAAGAAACTTCCGTGTTTTTCAACCTTACGTATTAGGTACTATAGATAGATGTGCTATCAATTAACATCATAATTTTTTCACAATTATTGTCCATTTGATATATTCGAAGGAACTCGATATAAAGGACAACATAGGTCTGACAGATGTGCTTCATATTGGATATTTTTTATTTAACATTGGCACTCTAATTGGCAGACTGACAACTACTTATAATGATAAGCGTGACTACTTAACTTTAGCAATCGTTAACTTTCCCTTTCTAATGTCGTAATTATACCATATCCCTCTGCTTATGGTGTGTATATCTTGCAGTTGATTCCGATACGCGAAGAGGGCTATTGCTATTCGCGTATTGCCGAATTTTTTTAAAGCGATGGCCAAACTACTAACATAAAGTTGAAGTTGCAGGGTTATAAATGAATATCGTTTAAAGACATCATTTCGCACATTCTACGGTCGCTCATAATGACTTGTTAGCGATACAAAGATACATTTAAAGTCAATATGTTGACGATTTGTTCCATACCTTGTTACACTGTCATTTTCACTAGATTTGATACGGGTAATCCCGTTTACTTTGTTTCGAATACGGGGTGTGACCGTCAGCAGAGGATGGCTTACCTCCTTTCATGGGCACTGATCCTACCTTTTGCTTTGTCGGAGGTTCATTGTTGCCCTACACTCGGATTTTTGTATATGTTTTTTGGATATGATTACGTTTTAACTACGATGTTACCTTCGCCTATTTGTATTCATATCAATCAAATGCTGATATCATGCACTGTCATTAACATGTAATATAGATGTGTGCATCCTTTGCATGTCATTACTATGAAGATGGTATGTAATATATTGTATAATAATGCTATATTTCTATGACACATTGAATCTTTAAACGACAAGAGATCTTCTAAAGCTCCCTCATATTCGTTGCTAGTAAATAACTTTCAAGCAAATGTAAACCTTTTCATCATAAATATATTTTATCTCTTGTCCTTATTTCTAACTTCAATAAAGCTCTATTTACAGCGGGTTTTTTAAATGAAAAGGTGGCTATAACAAACAACGATCGATCACACTACTTCCATAAAATTGAGAGTTGGACAACACGGACCCTCTAGATACACTTAAGTATTATGTTGACGATTTGTTTCATACCCTTTTTAAGACTGTCCATCGTTTCGTTACTAGATTTGAACGACGGGTTACCCGTTTACTTTTGTTTCTACTACGGGCTCAACGGCGGGTTGACGGTCAGCAGAGGGATGGTTACTTGCTCCATTGCAACTGATCCTGCGTTCGCTTTTGTCGGAGGTCGTGTTGGCCCTTACGCTCGATTTTGGATGTTTTTGGGACTATGATTACGTTTAATACATTGTTACTTTGCCATTTTATATACATATATAAACAGCTATACCGGAAAAGGTAATCAAATAGTATGCATAGAATGCCATATCTTACCGTCCCCTGGGGGTGCACAGGCATCATAGGTACATACCCCCGATATGCACCACTAAATGAAAGAAAATTAGCACCTAATATAGAAATTATTACAGCCTCATTAATTTTACATAAATGTTACTTTCAATTGTGCATATTAGTTCTTTTGTAAATTTTTAAATATTATATTAATGAAGCTAAGAATAGTAACAAAGAAGGATAAATTTTACCTTTCTATTTCCGCACTGTAATCCATCCCCGCCCTCTGAAGGTATACATTTCCCATTGAGAAAACACCAAAGCGTTGAACAAATGGATGTGTAATTGCCATTATACGCACACTGTGGACAAAATTTATATCAACATGTGACTGACGTTTGCATGGCTTTGATATTGGCAAAATACTTGTTTATCTTATTTTCAAAGGTATGAAAAAGCATGCATAGAGAATTTTGATCAATCCCATAAATCCTATGAAAACACAAAATTGAGAGGAAATATTTGAATAACAAGTTCATCGCTTTCAATTATGAAATAACTTAGTGCTGTGAGTGTCTGTTATACTTAAAGGACACATGACACAAAAAATATTTTGTCTTCATTCCCTGTCTTTATCATCCTTAAGTCAGATTTTCACACTGAATCTGTTAGATAAGGGTCAGTTTCACAGCTAGAGCTGTACCACTGTGCTGATAAGCGGCTTGACCTCAATATGCATAATTCAAACAACAGATATCGGAACCAGTCAGAGTTACGTCAGAGATCAGATAACAGTACTGAGATGCTAAATGTTTCAACCAAAGAGATACTGTAAATCTCTTATCATTGATCAAAAACAAATAGTTTCCTTAATTGCAAATAATGAGTTAAGTGCTAATTCATAAATAAAGAACTTGTACAGTAATAATTATCTTTTGCGTCTAAAGAGTTATGGATGCCGTATTGTGCTGTATATAATTGTTCTAGCTCTTCAAAAGTGGACAAATATTTGTCCTTTTTTCGTTTCCCAAAAGATACAGGTCTTCAAAAAGCATTAGTACATTACTGCCGTAGAAGATACCTTGAATTAACAAAATACAGTAAAATATGTGGGAAACACTTTACGTCAAAGCAATATTTTCGTTATACACCCAGGTTAGCGGAATTAGGTTGTCCTATTTTTTATCCTCATGTGCAGTAAATCTTGAGTGGCCTACCCAAGACGATGATTCAACTTCATCAAAGCACTGAGAAAAAAATGGCGTGGTGTATTATAAAAGCAACAAAGGCTTGAGATTAAAAAAATACTAATTATTTTTTTTAAACAATATTGATTTAATATAACTTATATACTTCAGGTATGCTTTTTTTTCCATTCTGATAACGTACTGGGGTAAGTTTTCAATTCAATTTATTATAAAGTATTCAAGGTCACCGCCCAAAGGTACAATATAATTTTTACAATGTCAGATTCAAGCATGATCACAATTTACAATTTTTATATTATATATAAAAATTGTATAATAACACAAATTAGTTACAAAAAATTAACATTTAATCTTCAAGAGACTTTACATTTAGAGTTCTGCAAGAAAAATAATAAATATAAAACAAGTACTGTTAGTAACCTGCTGTTCTTTGTGTGAGCTAGGTAGATACCCTCTGTTCTATGTCAATTAGAAAATTAGTTAGCCTGGTTGAAGATTTTATGCATGGAAAACTAATAGATACCCCAAAAGATGTTTTTATTTTTACTACGTTTAATAATGTTGGAAAGACAAAAGAGATTTAAGTTTTAAAAAGGGGGTGCAACGGGTGCAACCCAGAGAAAATAGTGACCAAAGAAAGGAATGATTACTTAGATTTATTATCATTGTTATGGCAGATTAATGCATTACATATGTGACAATATGTTAATTTACATAGATAAATGGTTAAGATATGCCATGATGTTTTAAATAAAATTAATTACAAACATAAATGTACATCTTTGTATGGACTAAATAAATGTATAAAAGTTTTAATTTATAACATGATTTTTATATGCATATTTTACAATCAATACATGTATATTTTTCTTTATCAGTTTAAAAATTGCTATGATGGAAAGTGATCATGACACCCTCTGCAAATACCCATTGCACCTGCTGCATTTTCCTCATCATTTCCCAAGTCACTGCCCTCTGATTTTTAGATTCATTACCATTTCTGCCATATGTGTGTTTAATAAAAGCCCAAAATTATAGGGTCTAATGTCTTCTGGTGCAAGGGAAAATCCGTCTGAAGTATCCTTCCATTGTAGTGAGAATTTGCAAGAAGCTCACCTCTGACGTATAACGCACACTTGACCCTTATCTCATTAATTATCGGCATTGTTTGGATAACTGCTTCGATTAGTATTTATAGACTACTATTGCCAGCTGTGCCATGTTATCACATGCTTATTTAATAGATTCAGTGTGAGAATCTGTCGTAAGGGTGATATAGACAGTGAATAAAGACAAAATATTTTTGTGTCATGTGTCCTTTAAATAAAAACCTACCAGACGAATGATGTAAAGGCAAAGATAACGAACAGTGTTCAATCTCGTAAGTACCAAATGGAATACAGAAACAAGACATGGGCAAACACGGACCCCTGGAAACACTAGAGGTGGGATCAGGTGTCTAGGAGGAGTAAGCATCTCCTGTTGGCCGGTCATACCCGCCGTGAGCCATTGTCTTGATCAGGTAAACGTAGCAATCCGTAGTAAAAACAGTGTATGAAAAACAGCTTACCAAATGCTATGAAACACATCAGACTTCATTTGACACAATGGCAGACCATACTGGCAAACTAAATCGTTATAACGACCATAAAAATTGCGAAGTACTGCCCTCAAACGTGAATGTTGAAACCCTTGCAACAGCAACTTGTTTGTTATAAATTAGTAGCCTGCCTGATGGAATGTTAGTGTTTATTATAATTCCTCTAAGCTGTAAATCTAGAAGGCACTGTCCAGAAAACACCTTAGGATGTATTTAAGGCTTGACTTACTCTGCAGAATGATGCTTCAGGTCCACGAATATGTTTACACTGAGCATCAACATCAAAAATCTGCCCGGGCAAACTTGTGAAGTTGTTCAAAGCTGTGGGATCAAATGTTCCGCTCAATGTCCTCATGCAATTAGAATCCGCACTGATAAAATAAATGGGTGTTGTTATGAACCTCACTAATTACTGAACCTTTTTACACTGGTAATAACCCCCAAAAATTAACCCAAATGAAAAAATGTATATTTTAATGACATCTTAAGAAATCGTAACTCCCCAAAGCGACAAAAATGTTCTAGTGACACTTTATCCTGAAGCACTATGTACTGGAAATTCTACAAATTTCTACTATTCTGACACATATAAAACATTTTTCGTTTACATACGAGTTCAAACTGTTGATATAGGTGGTAAATTCTTTCGTTGAACAAGATGAAAATTTCCAAGGATTTGTATTTTTAACCAAGGAAGTCGAAGGTGCCATTATGTAGGAATCTTTACCATCGCAGCCATTAATATTGATATCGTCATGATCAGCACCCAAGCTAATGTAATGGAAGAAATATTAGGTTAGCGAGACCTACCAATCATATTATTTCAAAAGTGTGTTTTTGAGATGTCCTTACTTATGTCCCAATTCATGTGCAGCAACTCTAAGGATGAGAAAGTTGAAATGGTCCTCGACAATAGATACCCGTTTAGACTTGCAAAGCTCTGAAACCCAGGCTAACCCAGAAAGGCTACTTGATCCATCACTTGTAAAATCGAATCTGAGTGAAAAGAACCAAAAATATAAATGATAAAGATGGAAGATACGGAGTTAAGTTACTGCTGCTATATTGCTTTACTGTTGTTTATCATCATATCGTGTATACTTTTAAAAGAAAATAACTTTAATAGAAACCAGTCTGACTTCCATTGTCAATCCATCTTTTTATACTTATGAGAAACTCATTATATATCATTATACTAAAAAGGATTTTTGTACGATCGTTGAAAGTGTGTAAAACCTATTTCTATCATCACAACTAGATTTGGGGAAAATGCAAGGAAACGACATATTAATTAATATATGTCTTGACGCGGCGATTGCAATAAGACACCTTCATTGTAGTATGCTCCAAAGCCTCTTGAATGTAAGCATCATGTACCTTGAAAACAGCATTGCATGATCATAACCAGGGAGACCGGAAGTGTTCTGTACCCAGGCTGTGACGGAATCTAAAACAGTTTCCCCATCCACCTTTGGTTTTGGACTGGAGGAATCTTTATGCTTTTCAGTGAAGGAAGATTTTGCTGTTGTCTAAGCAGTATAAATTATAATAACCATTAATTGAAATAAGATAGAGGGGTGTAATGCAGAAATTTTAATATCGGTATTGCTAAGACATTAATCGCCCTCGTTCCGTTAATTCCATTATTGTTCCATATTTTATACACGAAAGTCCGCTTTATTAACCACGTGAAATTGGTGCCTTTCTGATAAGACAAATATTTGTTAAGAAAACACTTTATCGTACATGTCACATGAACGACAACAAAACTTGTAGCATGGCACAACTTACATCAGCAATGTAGATTCCTCCGTAAACGATGGATATCGTGTAAGCTGCTGTCTGAATGTTTTTGTAGCGTACGTCCATCTGAAATGTTGAATAAATAAGGGGTTGTCAAGACTTAACCGACATGGTATAACAAAATTCTTTTCAAGAATTTGTCAGTATTACTACATATTGTGTGAGTTATCAGTGATACCCTCCAGTCATCCATTCTCCTCATATCAACACTAACTGCTAAGAAATAGAGAATCAATTATCTAGGGTTCACTTTACAGGTTTTAGGAATGATGTGTCAATTAGTAAGACATCGTAGTATGAAAAGGTGAAGATACAAACAGTGGTCAATCTCTTAAGTCCTAAACGGAATACAAATGAAGAGTTGAAAAAACACACCCCAGAGGTCTAGAGGACTCCTAGATATGCCAGAGGTCGGATCAGGTGCCTGGGAGGAGTAAGCATACCCTGTACATGAAGTGTGGCAGTCACGTAATAAATAATGTGATGCACAGGCGGATTCTTTGAAGATTTGTTTACATGTCCTCTATTTCATACCCCAGTGATATTTTATAAAAACATGTATATGACAAACAGCAGTTTCATAAAATGAGTGCCATTATACTAACCATCAAGCCATCCACATGAACAACATGTTGACCTGGAAACTCTGTGCTTCTGAAGTATCTATGAATGTACTGAACTTATAAAATTTTGATTATTTTGACAAAAGATTTCTGTCGTTACATTCTGAATGAGACTATTTGTATCTGACTGCATTGATATGTATAGTTGGGAGATATGAAAAGGGATCAATCAAAGTTTTGAATTTTGAGAAATTTCCAACGAAGCACAGACATTACACGTTTAAAATATTGGTGTAATAAATTAGTTGTCATGGATTTCATGCAATAAAAGTAATGAGCTACCTTCTTTCTGAACAGATGATGGTTCTTATGACGCACCAGCTATATTCTTTTCTTTGGTCTATGTTCTGTTTTGAACCGGGGTCTAATGGCATGGCTTTTGACCTCTCTAAACTTAATTGGAAGACATTTTGTTTTGATTTGTTAGTCCCCTACCGGTTTGTAAACCGGAGGGGACTATAGCTTTCTTCTTTGTCAGTCTGTCTGTCCCCATTCTGTCCCATTGGTTTTCCGCACTTTTTTTTCTCACTGCTTGCAAATATTCATTTGATATTTGGTACATTGCTTTTCCATATCAAGTTACAGATAAAATTATAGTTTGCTTTCGAACGATTCATATTTTACTGAGTTACGGCCCTTGGACTTGGAAAATTTTTAAACTTATCAGTTTTCCGCACATTTTGTCACTGCTTGCAGATATTTATTTGATATTTGGTACATTGCTTTGCCATACCAAGTTACAAATCAAATTCGAGTTTGCTTTCGATCGATTTATTTTTCACTGAGTTATGGCCCTTGGATTCATAAATTATCAGTTTTCCGTACTTTTTTTCTCACTGCTTGCAGATATTCATTTGATATTTGGTACATTGCTTTACCACGTTACAGATGAAGTGTGAACTTGGTTTCAATCCATTTATTTTTAACTGAGTTATGCCCCTTGTCCCTTTCTGGCTCACCAATTTCCCCCTTTACCATAAAAGCATGGTATAGGCTACATAATGAAGTTAGAATATTGTTGCGATCCAGCAATTTATGTAATCGGAAGGGGGACTATGTATTGCTATGCAATAATCTCAGAATGCTTGTTTACATATAAAGGAAAGCCATTACATAAAGCTTTAAATGATAAACTTACCCCATTGATAACCCAGGCATAGTATTGTCTTATGTTGTATTTGGCCTCTGCGTCTTTGCTCACAGTCGATACTGCTTTGCTTTGGTTGAACCAACTGTAAAATAAATAAAGGTATTGAAAGTATTCTCTGTGCGTAATAACAATAAGAATTTAAAGTATTCTTAGTTCATAGAATATTTATGAATTGTACATTCTTATGTATAGTTACTTTCGATTTGGGAACTAAACCGTTGCTATGATATTTATACATTTAAAAGTAAGATCTAAAGTACATCTAATTACATGTAAACCTTTAAAAATCATGATTAAGCTTATAGTACTTATCTGCTGCAATCGAAAGTTCTAACATGATTTGTGATATATCATGATAGTCAATCTAAAATGTTTATCAATTCATCACAAAGCACTATACCATATTGAGGTTTCACTTACTAGCTGTATATAGAATAGTCTACGATGAGAAGCATTTCTATTTTGTAGTCAGTCACAGAGTGCTTTATATCAGATAAATCGGTGTCTTTGGCTGGTATTTCAATGAGTGGTCGTTCTACAACATAAGATAATGGAGACAAATTCAAAGTATTATTTTTCTTATATACCATATGCTACTAGAGTATACTCGTACTTCAACTTGTATCTTTATAGATATTTCAAAAGATATCTCATTTATGTAATATCTATTATATTTAACTTGAATAAATGCAAAGAAACATAAATGTCATCCATATACGACTGTGGAGCTATCATATAACGGTATGTAAGTACTTGTTCCATTATTGAAAGGCTTCCGAATATAGCCTTAGTCGGAACTCACTCCAATTAACCTGATAAAAGCACATCCCAGAACATATCTAGATGGTGCATGTATATGTAGCAAACGTGATAAGTATTATTCGATTTCAGAGTGATTTTGTATACTTTATACGGCCATAGTTGACCAATTCAAGTTGTGTATGATTGCAAAATTGAATTTAAAAGTGCTGAAAATTAATACCATACGGACTAATATTTACCAATATTCATATCTCCCTCGTAATTGAACTGTCTGTGTTTGATCTTCAATACTTTAAATACGGAGGCGCTGTCAGTTGATGCACCACAGTCTAGGTCTTTAGGCTCTAGGAAGAATTCTTCTGCTCCGTCTTCAAAGCTTCCAAACTTCCAACGAACATTACAAATAATAATTTCTTTTGAGGCCAGTTGCTATGTACTATGTTACTAGCTTGAAATACGGATATGTATTTAATTGCAGTGGTAAAATTAGAAATTCATATCAAAATTAAGGATTATCTCCCTCAGGCATAGGTCTGATCCTTCGAAGTATTTGGCCCCAATTTTATCACTTTTATAGAGTTTTACTTTCATGTTTCGGGTTTCCAACATTTCGGTTTGAGCATCACTGAGAGACATAATTTGTCGAAATGCGCATCTGGTGCATAAAATACCGTACTATTGATATAGGATATCAGGAAGTTATATTCAAAGAAAATACTTTCGTTCAGGGACAATTAGTAGCTAAACTTCATCTTTGTGAAATCCGCATGGGAAATGAAAATTGTTATTGCACAAGTAGAAGACATACGTATGTAGATACTTGATACTGGATGCATAATAAATGTTATTGAAAAAGTGAAAATAACGAAAAGTTATCAACCTCACATAGTCTATAAAGAATACAAAATTAAATGTAAAGTAAGCAATGACCTATTTACACACCAGAGGTACTAAGAGTAAGCATCCCCAGCTGAACGTCCTGACAATAATAGGGAATATGAGAAAGGTTCTGTGATTTCTGATTTTGTAGAAGTTCTTTAAAGTTTTAGAATCCATATTTGATTTACACCAATTCTGGCATATGTAGTTTCACAATGCGTCTGAAGTTGCTCATTCACATCTGTCAATATATTCTTGATAGTAAAGACAGTGGCTTTGTGGGACATTTACTAGATCCAGCAATGTATCTTTGTTTGTAAAGGTTTGTGTAATGTTTTAGAATTCAATATAGGCACAGTAATTCATATCCGTCCGTCCCAATAACTGGAATATTTAATGCGTTTAAAGAGTGAAACATGATTTTGAAGAATTTCATCTTTTGAAGGAGCAGTAGTAGTGCAAGTTTGATTATCAGATATGAAGTTAATACCAAGTTCGTTGAAAATGCAGTTGATGTATTGAGCCAAGACAATATTGTTATAAGCTTTGTCAGCTGGAACCGAAACATATTCCTCATGTAACCTATCTAATTCTTTGATCACTTCTTATTTACGAAACACAGAAGGATAGATGGTACGGACTTTGGTACGTATAATTATGTCTAATAGGGGATTTTAAACTTTTAACCCATTCTGACAAAGTATCAAGTTCTTTTTTCATTTTTGACTCATCGTCTGGTATAATCATAAAACGTGTGTGTGTAAGTATGTGTAAGTACTTGTGGTCATGTAATTCGATCCCAAAACAATAAGGACCTTTAGAATTCCTCCATGCCAACCTTTTATGAATTTATGTATCCATTAAACTTGATTCTCTTACATAAACATGCATAACATTGGGCATGACTCCCTTAAGTTTTTTTTTCACTCAGTGCTCACCATGCAAGACGACGTTTCTGTGGTCTCCACATAAAATGCTGCAAACTTTCGTTGGTCTTGATAGAAAAACACATTCTAGAAGAAAATAATATTGCAACTAACCTTACCAATAAGTTCTCTAATCAATAATCTACAACAAAACATTACATTGTCTCTTCATCTGTATAACATCGTAAACAAACTCTCAAAAATTGTTGATGGCTATAACTTATCAAACGTAAAATATTCACATTCCTTTGTTCCATACCTCCAGAATATGCTGTTGTGGGGGTCATAATTTTGTGATTTGCGAAGAAAGACATGTTTTAGAAGTTTTTAAGTAATCTTCTTCAATATAGTCTCTTATTTATGGTGGAATGAGTGAATCTACTAAAATTAGATCACATGATTTGTCACCAATAATTAAAGAACCATGTTGAGAAAGTTCTTAAACTGGTCATACTCGGATAAGCAAAGCGGGATTCTTGAATAAAACTAAGTCAATCATAGGAAGTTCCACTAACTTTTACGAATAGTGATATCCTTAGTATCAGGTAAAATCTACCTTAGGCATAGATGGAATACTTCCAGCAAATTTTATGTACCTTGAAATAAGAGTCAATGGCTGATATTATAATGAACAAGTGAAGCCTTAACCTTATTTAAAATTATTGTCTTCTACATGAAAGGTGACGATAATGAACAGTAATCAATCTCATAAGTAACAAACATAATACAAAGAAAGATTTCTGCAAACACTGAATCATGGGTACACCAAAGGTGGGTTCAGGTGCCTAGGAAGGCGTAAGCATCCCCTACCGGTAACACCCACGTCAGCCTATTGTCTTATATAAGGTAAAAAGGGTAATTTGTAGCACTGTATGATGAACGGTCTAACAATTGATATGAAACACGTCATCCAGCATTTAACCTAAAGGCAGGTTGCATAGGCAAACTTCATTACAATTACTTCACTTCATACAATGTATTACTCTATTAATTATCTGACAGTTATTTCACTGTGCATACAGCGTACTCCTCTATCAATTATCTGACAGTTATTTCACTGTGTATCCACGTACTCCTCTATCAATTATCTGACAGTTTGTGTCACTGTGCATCAGCATACTCCTCTAATTGATCATCGACCGTTATGTCACTGTGCATACAGCGTACTCCTCTATCAATCATGACAGGTTTTTTTCAGCTATTAAATTCAAGCTTGATCATAATCATCTATCTCACAATTCAATTATGTTTACACATAATATTCAAAGTAATTGACAATTATTTCAGCAATGAAAAAATATGAAGATACGAACAGCTGTTCAGTCTCATAAAATTGAGGAAAGGTCAAGCGCTGACCCCATGGACAAGCTATAGGTGGGATCAGGTGTTTAGGAGGAATAAAC
>CAJDSM010023224.1:705-16317 GCA_903981925.1 Ostrea lurida
CTAGGAAGAGTAAGCATTCCTGTTGACCTGATATATAGATTTGCTTGTTACATTACCTGTTTTATCATCTGCTGTTATAACACTATAAAAAAGAAACAAACAAACGAAACATAAATGAATAGGTCACGTGAAAAATTACTTCACCTTTTTGAAATCCAGCTTGAAATGAAAAGTAGTGGTGGCGTAGAATTGGTAACTATTGAAATGACAATTCTGATGACGATATTTTTACACGGGGCATACATATTGCATCACGATTTGTTAAAGGATGTAATGCACATTTATGTACCACTGACTGACAATACCATTTGTGTTCTGTCATGCTGCTGTATCAATTACTTACATACAAACTGGTCCGCTTTGTTCTTCAACACATCGTGTTCCTTTTTTACACGGGCTGTTCGCCTCCAGAAGTTGACACTTTGTGGTGGTACTGGTAAAGTTTACTACAATAGTTCATTTGTATGTAAAAATTACCCTTTAGAGCAGAAAATAAGGAATTGATGTATTTTTTTTTTATCAAGACATCATCACATTATGATTTTTTTTTCGCATGGGCAGTAGCGCTGAGTATTAATACAATGTCATATATAAATACCGAGTCCTCCCGAAGGATCAACAAATGCCATTGAAGATACTGGAGCACTCTTCCCATCATACGTCACGTTCTCATTACCAGACAGCAGAGCTTGGTTCGCAGACACAATGCTTGATGTTGCCGATGAATCGCTTTTAGTGAACAGGTCAAAGTCAACAACTAAACTCCCTTTCCTTCAATCACAATGAAAATTAAAAACAAACTTTGCGCAGCATCCACCATGGTATCAATGACACACCATACTCTTAATGCGCATCAGTGTATATTTATCATCAACAAATGATTGATCGTATTGACAGTATGTACTGTAAACGTATTATATTTTACAGTGGACTTATTTTAGCGATTTTGGCGGAAGACTTCTCCCGCAAAATCAAGTACATCGCCAACAGGGGCATGCATAATGACGGACAAAATTGGATAGTAATTATCCGCTAAGTTAAGTCTGCGTCCAACGTTAGAAAATAAAATTTCCGCTAAATATGATACGCGTTAAATATAATACATCACAGTAGTTTAAATTCATACAGGTATATTCAATATTGAACCGATATGATAAATAACTTTACGAGAAAGATTTAAAATCACATTAGTCCTCAATCAAACAGATGGGCATCACAACGAAAACTACATCACTCACTCATTTTAACTAAAGTAGAACAAATTAAAGTATTATTCCCCAATATCTGAGCAGTTTATGTTGCATTATTGTCATTGCATTTTTCACTGGTTGTAGTTAGTTGCCATTGTTTTCATTGGTTATAAATAGTCTCCATTGTTTTCATTGGTCATAGCCGTCATCCGGTGACTATTTATTAGTTTTAGATAGTCGCTACTGGGTTTAGTAGTTATACACGTAGTCAGTCCCTTTTTTATCTACTTTACAAATTATTCTGTATGACCTTTACTTAGTCAAGTCTTTTATATAACGAACAGTGAATCAATCTCATAATTCCCATAATGGATACAGAGTTGAAAAGACAAACACGGACCCTGGACACACCAGATGTGGGAACAGGTGCTAGGAGGAACTGGACAAACACGGGTCCTGGACACGATACACAAGCGCTTGTTCTACGTACGATCAGTGTTTAATCGAGGCAGGCTACTAACAAACAAGTTGTAGCAGGGGTTTGAACAGTCACGTTTAAAGGAAGCATTTCGCCAATTCTATGGTTGTTATAACGATCTAGTTTACCAAAATACAACCAGCCATTGGGTCATGCTGTTTGACGTGTTTCATACCAATTATTGATCTGTTCTGTATACATTTTGTATAAGTGTGTTTACCTGATCAAGATAAAAGAGCTTACAAAGGGGTTGACCGGTCGACAGTTAATGCTTACTCCGCTAAGGCAGCTAATTCCCTATTTTGGTATTTCAAGGGGTCTGTGTTTGCAATACTTCCGATTGTCTGGTCGGGTGCTCTACCAACTGAGCTAACTGGTCACCTGTAATCAAACCCGTCTGACCGCCACATTCTTCTCTCCTTAAATTGTCTTGGTTCTTGAAGACATACGACCCAGTATTTTGCCCCTGATAGGAATTTATATTGCAGGTCCAGGGGTGGTTAACGACACCAAATGTAACAGGAAGGGAGAAACTGCAACGGAAGAGACTGGGATATGAAGCCGCCACCTCCGAATCTCTAGTCAGGTGTTCTGCCAACTGATATAACTGGCCACCGGCGATAGAGCCCGCTTGATTGCTACACACTAATGAATATAATTAGTTAACTCATCCTACCCGAGATCAATTATGCATGGTAGATCAGCCCTTTGGACGAATAGATCATCTCCTAATTCGCTACGTAAAACCATTGAATAGCAAGCCAAAACACTAAACATGCAATTTGCAACGTTAATTCATGTAACTCTGTAGATTTAGATTAGTTTTAGTAACTGTTTTGTTTTAACATTTCGTATACCTTTGGTCATCTCATGTAAACCTTTTTGTTTGTCCTGAAGAAAGGAAAGGGCGTTCCTAATATTTAATTGTTCGTGTTGTTGGTCATTCGATCGATCTATCGATCATACATCAGACTATCATCGATCTGATCATCTATCTATCTATTCTATCTATCTATCTATCTATCATAGAGAGGAGAGAGAGAGAGAGCCACAGAATTTGTAGGTGCAATATATACCTTATTGAATTTAAATGTATTCTACACAAGTTCAATTTTGTATTCTTTATACAATTTATGAGATTGATTAATTTTCGACGAATCTGATATTTGAAAAGAAAATTGGTCATGGAATATGCGAACGAAAACTTTTCATAACATTTACACTTTTATGTGTATTTTCATTACAATACTTTGATCAGCAAATAAAAGCTAACATCATGCAGTATATTATGAAGCATTTCATACATACCTTACTGCTGTTACTCTACAACTTTTGAAATTGCTTCCCAGTCTTTTGCTATAGATTGCCGTCAACTACAAAGATATACATTGTTATAATATTTACATGTAAATGTCAATTTAGACTGTACATGAATTATTCTTTGCATGCCTTGTCGGTATACCATCGATTTTCTTTGACCATAAAACTACACTATCAAAGGCGTTCAGAATATTGTATTACAAAGTTCAATATTATTATACCTAGATCACAAATTATTTGAATTTTCATTATGTGTCGTTTTGAGCAATTTTAAAGGAAAACATTAATTTGGAGCAAATACTATCTGAAATTTAATCAATTTTGACAAAATTTTGAAGTTTCGAAAAATCAATCACTTCCCACATTATTAAATATTCACACAACCGAGATGTTTTGAAAATTTCAACCTGGTACGAAATTATTTTACATGAAGGTCACACGCAACGTTCTTCATCTGTATACATATTTTCAAAAAACTTTTATAATTGAGTTCTGAGTTACCTCTCTTTGAAGAAAGCAAATACAATGCACCTGTACATATACATACTACAACAATACAGTCAGTTGTTGTATAATTATGTTTTCATCCTGATCAAATAATTCTGAAGGGATTGAATGTTCTTTGCATTTCCTGTAACTCTTATTGTTATTATTGGAAGTATTTAATGTTGGAGATAACAAAAAGTTTGTGAAATGTACATTGCGTATGCCCTTAAGGGTTTATGTGTTTACAAAAAGAAAAGGCAAATATAATGAACAGTGATCAATCTCGTAAGTCTCAAACAGAATACAAAAGATGAGTTGGGGAAACAGGGATCGATCCCAGGACACACCAGAGGTAATATCAGGTGCCTAGAAGGAGTAAGCATTCCCTGTCGACTGTATGCAGGTGATAATGGAATGTTACTACATAAATATGGGAAGTTAATGATGGAGAAGCTGAATTCATTATTAATAGATAAGACATCGTTCATATATCGAAATGTCGAATGAAAAGCCACCGCTAGAAATTTCTTCTCATGTAGAAACTTTTGAATGATTTTGCCTCGTAGGAATATAAAAAAAACCCCGTTCCTGCCCATGGAAATTCCAACGGACTGTTGAAGGACTTGATCACCAAATCCTACGATATTTTCAATGAGGAACTCCAGCATTGCTTTAATATCAGCCTCAGAGTATCTGCGTAGAATCAGAGTGGAGTTTAACAAAGTAATTTTTAGAATGACAGATCACTAGCTATGAATATTTCCTTTTTCCATTTTTGTTGAATAGGCAACTGTCTATGTAAAAAGGTCTAATCTTTAATTTTTTGTGAGAAATGGTCGTGTAAAATGTAGAGGTCATACGTTTTGATATTGTTGAATTGAGAAAGTTCTGTGATTTCTAATTTTGATTTACACCAATTCTGGCATATGTTGTTTCACAATAGCCTAAAGTTTCTCATTCACAGCTGTCAATATTTTCGTGAGAAATAAAGACAGGGACTTGGTGGAACATTTACTAGATTCAGTAATGTATTTTTGTTTGTAGGGCTTTTTATGAAGTTTTGGAATCCAGTATAGGTACTGTGATTCATCAATCAAATTGACTGGGATATTAAACGCGTTTAAAACTGAAACATGATTTTGAAGAATTTGATTATTTGAAAGAGCAGTTTTAGTGTAAGTACGATTAACAAATTTGGAGATAATTCCAATTTCATTTAAAATGCAGTTGTAATAAGACCATAACAAAATCAATATTTTACAGCTGCTGTCAGGGGGACCAAAACATATTCCTCATGTAACCTACATTATTAGTTATATGGATTCTTGCAGGTTAAGACTCATATTCCCGTCAAAGTTTAATATTCTCCGACCGCCCAGGCATTTGTATCCATCTATTCTTTACAGGGTTATATGGCCTCATGTCCGGCTTGTCGTCCAATCAAAGCCTAATTTTCCTCGCAGTAGTACATAAATCTTTGATCACTTCTGGTTTACGAAACGCAGAAGGATAGACGGTACATACGTTTGCTTGAATTTGTCTAATACATTATTTTGATATTCTTATACTTTTTGTCCAAGCTGACAAGGTATCAGGTTCTTTGTTTTCATATTTGACCCATCGTCTGGCATAATCTTCGACATACATGTAATTCATAATGCAGATAACGTTATGTCGCTAATTGAATGATCGAGGGTCTCTGAATTTAGGACCTTTTAAAATAAGTGATCTCATGCCGTAATTTGCAACTATGTCAACATCACAAGTAGTGATATGTCTAGCTGGACTATAATTGAAAGAAGACGAAGAACAAGAACACTTAATGGATTAAGTATGAGGTTGTCATTATCAAGGCACTGCAGAGTTTGCTTGTAATTGAAAAGTTTGGATGCAATCGTGGAATTACATTTGTAGGAAATGCAGGGTGTAGACTTGAATTGGAAATATGCTGGAATATACGACTGAACGTTTTTATGACAAAGAATGCTGTCTATGTTTACGGTATCTATTCCATTTTGAGTAAATTTCAATTTAAGGAACCGGCGGCAAGATTCGGAAGGATTTCTATACTACAGATGTAACATAATCTTGTGATTTTGAAAGTAAAAAATTCAATTCAAGCTATCTTTATTTCATTTAGGGATATGGTTGATAATTTGATAATTTAGGTCCGAACATTAAAATATAGCTTAATAAAATGAATATATCCTAAACAAAATAAAGATAGTTTACATTCTATGATACATGCATATATTGATTCAATTCAATTACATACAAGTATAAGGTCAAATTCCTTTCTGAAATAGACCCACCTGTAATACATTTTCGTCCTTTAAAAGGGTGAATATAACGAACAGTGATCAACCTCATAAGTCTTTAAAGTAAATTTGAAGTCTGCGATGTTTAAAGGAGCAGATGATGATTAACCTAATGGGTTTCAAACCGTTTTAGACTCTCTTCTGCTCTGTATTGGTCCTAGTGCGGGTTTGTCCTCGACATCCTTTATTGTTGACAATAGTAATTTGCACGATAAATTCCAGGTTATAATTACGTATTTTGAACATCTCATTAGTGTCAGCAACATTTATATGAGATTAGACTGTATATATAACCTTATATTGTACTTTAGGAAGGCACAATATAATAAACCATACCGCTGATTCAGCCTTTCCCTTCACTGATGAATATTGGATGCTATCGGTTAAATTCTCCGTAATGCGAATGTTTATCTCCAAAACAAACGTGAATTTTATCTCATCATCTGGTGTGGCTGTGGTTTCTGTCGTCTGTGAATTTGTAGATGTGTACATGGTTGATGTTTTGTCCAGTTTTGGTCTTGAAGAGCTGGATAGCGTGATGGAGGTACTCAACGGGGAAACAACTCCGCTATCTGACGTTGTCATTCCCTATAGAATAGACGAAATCAATAGAGTTGACGTCAGATTTAAAATATTCGTTGTAAAATAAATGGTTTTCAAGTGAACTAAAACGTTACATTATTTCCTTTTTGTGCAAGCAGTTTGTATTTGATCCTCTCTCTACTGTATCTCTGACCAATAGCGCGTAAAAACAGTACAACACAAAAGGAGTACCTCTAAATCTTTAAAACTACGAGCATTTGATATAAGATTTATATATCATATTTTGTAATTTTTTCTCTATTTTTTAAACCTGGTAAATATCAATAACGTAAATGATTTAGCATTGCACTATTTGTCACGTTTCGTTGTTATGTTCAACATTAAACCCATTGCTACATGTGTGTTTGACTTAGAAGTTGGTCATTGTTGATATCAAGAAAGAATCAACATGAAAGGGTATAGAGATTGATGTTATCTGCATAGATATTGTTACACATAGATTGGGCTCCTCTGTCGTCGTTATCGTTGTTGGCGTAGGTCCAGAGTAACAAAAGCCGCAACACTGGGCCTCCCCAAACTGTGGACAGAACGGTGCTGAACAACCGGACAATTTATCACCGTATTCGCATCCTACAATTTACAAAAAGGTTAAGTATATGACGGCAACCAACCCCCCCCCCCCCCCCAATCACAGTCATTTGTTAACTTTTTGTGTGTTTACCTTTTCGTCCGGTATAGAAACGATAGCACGTTTTACAGCAGCCTATTTTGACATCGGCATTGTAGCACAGGTATGGTTCAGAGAGAACATCTGTACAATTCTTTTCTTTGCCACCATTGATGATAACAGTGTCCGATCTGTCGCCATATAAACAAGATTCTAAAATAGAAAATATGTAAATAACTAGGGTATGTACGAGGAGGGATCCCTCAACAATATATTCATATCAATCACATGCTGTTATCATGCACTGTCATTAACATGTAATATAGATGTGTGCACCCTTTGCATGGCATTACTATAAAGATGTTATGTAAGATATTGTTTAATAATGCTATATTTAAATGATAAATTAAATCTTTAAATTACAAGAGATCGTCTAAAGCTCCCCCGTATTCTTTCCTAGTAAATCATTTTCAAGCAAATGTAAATATCTATTCATCATCAAGATATTTTATCTCTTGTCCCTATTTCTAACTTCCATGTAAAGGCAAAGATAACGAACAGTGAACAGTGTCGTAAGTCCTAAATAGAAAACAAAAACAAGAGTTGGGCAAACACGGACCCCTGGACACACCAGAGGTGGGATCAGGTGCCTAGGCGTAGTAAGCATCCCCTGTTGACCGGTCACACCCGCCGTGGGCCCATAGTCTTGATCAGGTAAAGTGGACAATCCGTAGTCAAATCGGTTTAGCAATGGCTCTGAAACACACCAGACAGCATTTGACTCAATGGTAAGTCATATTGGTAAACTATTGGTCAATATAGCTCTATTTACAGCGGGATTTTTTTTAGTGAAAAGGTGGCGTTAACAAACAACGATCGATCTCACCACTTCCATAAAATTGAGAGTTGGACAAACACGGACCTCTGGATACACAAGAGGTGGTGGATCTGGTGCCTAGGATGAGTAAGCATCCTCTCTTACTTGCTGTGAGCCCCGTATATTCACTGGTGATAAGCGGAAGTAGTTTACATCAGTGGAGCACATCAAACAATGGCTGCTCACGAAACCGTTAGTTGTTTAATGTTCATTTTCTCGGCGGATAGATACATGTATCATGTGCAATGTTTTCTTTCATAAATATATCCCCTCCTTACAAAAAGCTATTCTGAAGCGAACATCAGACTGAAAACATCGTCAATTATTCAGTATGACTATTTATCATATTTAAGTAATTGATTTTATTTACATGTATGTGCGAAACTATATCACAATCATCGAGAGATGATGGCAGTAACTGGGTGGCTTTCTATAATGCACATGGTGATTGAATGTTTATTGTTAATTGTTCTCCGTCATATCCAACAATTTTTCAGTTAAGGTGTTGTCGATACCCATAGGTTTTAACTTTCCACTGATCATTATTTAGTTTTCATTTTCCTCTTTATAAGGTTTACTGTGTCCCATTCCCCTTTTTTCCAACCACGTTATCTTTGCTGTATTTACTTTTTAACCATTGGGATATATTCACATTAACCGAAATATATAATGGCTATATGTAAAAGGCAAAGGATAACGAACAGTGATCAATCTCGTAAGTCCTAAATATAATACAAAAACAAAGAGTTGGGCCAATCACCGGACCCTGGACGCACCAGAGGTGGGATCAGGGTGCCTAGGAGGAGTAAGCATCCCCTGTTTGACCGGTCACACCCGCCGTGCAGCCCATAGTCTTTGATCAGGTAAACGGAACAGTCCGCTTAGTCAATCATTGTGTGAAAAACGGCTTAACAATTGTTTATGAAACACATCAGAGAGCATTGACTCAATGATAGGCATATTGGTAAACTAAATTGTTTATAACGACCATAGAATTTACGAAATGGTTGCTGCCTTTAAACGTGACTGTTGAAAAACCCCTGCCCAACAACAACTGTCTGAAGTAGTTTGCCCGATTTTCAAAAATGATTATACGTAGAAACAAGCTCTTGTATATCGAATAAGTTGAGAGACATACACACCATATGCAGGTGATGATGGAATATTGCTACACCAAATATGGAGTTGACGATGAGAAGCTGAAATCATCCCGTTGTGTCATTAAAGTTGGTTAAGTTAGTGTGCCGTTACATGTCAATGTTCAATAAATATCCAAGTGACGAAGCAGATATGGAAGACTTGTGGTTCCTCGATTATTTCTAGTTCGTTGGGATATATGTGAATCGACATATATGTGATGTTTTTGTAAATCTCTCTCTCTCTCTCTCTGCTTCTCTCTCTCTCTCTCTCTCTCTCTCTCTCCTCTCTCTCTCTCTCTCTCTCTCTCTCTCTCTCCTCTCTCTCTCTCTCTCTCTCTCTCTCTCTCTCTCTCTCTCTCTCTTTCTCTGCACGCGTCCTTGTCCTACGCCTGTGCTCTGTACATTAACACATTAAAATGTAGAGGACATTTGGGTTATATCGAAAAGAAAATCTTGGTGAGTTTTCCTAATGACTTTTGGCAAAACTCCTATTAAAAATAAAAAATGTAAACAGTCAGCAAGATCAAGATTCTTGTCAAAAAAGCCAATAATTTTGGACAACATAAAGTGTTAAAGGCAAAGATAACGAACAGCTATCAAATCTTCGTAAGTCCCAAAGTAGAATACAAAACAAGAGTTGGAAAATAAGGACCCCTGGACATACCAGAGGGGATCAGGTTGCCTACAAATGTAGAGGAGTAGCATCTCCTGTTAATAATTATAAAAAAAAAACAAGCATTGCCTACTTGGTTTATACATTTTATATTTCTTATAACATGAGTTTTGCTCTGAATAAAATTAGGAAGGATCATTTCGTTGAAATTGTTAATTTCCGCGAAAAATCAAGCCTGGCTCGTGAGGACTCGAAATGACAAAAAAAACTTTGTAGGATTCGTCCAGATTCATGTGGTTTTCAATTAGATTGCACATGAGAGGTCATTGTGAAAAATTATAGGAATAACAATCCAGTTACGAACACCAATTACACCGTCAGTTACGGATATATCCTACAGAAACAGTCGTCATGTTACCTACATGTCATCGAAATTTACTTTCTCCTGTGGTGGAGCAAAACAAACGTTTAGCAATTGCCGCTCACTTCAAAAACAGCTTTTTTTGTAATGCTTACCAGGTTGGTAATATGAAAAAATGCATATGCACAAACAAGAGAGAGTAATGTCTGATCTCATTTGATTCGTTATATTTGCTCGAGTATTTACTGATGTAAACTACTTCCGCTAAATCCCACCGTGATGTTTGATAAGGTACATGTAAATGAAGTTAATCTACATCAAATCAGTAACAAAGAATGTCTAACAATTAGTAAGAAACAAGTCAGACAGCAATTGATCAAACCACAGATTGTATTGACAGCCTAAATCGATAAAATTGGGAAGTTCAAGGTCGAGAATCTGAACGTTTAGTTTGCTGTTAGCATTATGTTCAATATTTCCGTTTTCGAAATTGTTCATGTACCTTATAGCTAATTATATGGACAATATGGAATCGTTTCATTTTTCCTGAACAATCATTGCAAATCCTTTGTAATTCATCTCCAAAATCGTAAATGAGTGTATATAATTTACATGATATAAACAGCTATTACCGAAAAGGTAAATCAATAGTATGCAGAGAATGCCATATTTCTTACCGTCTCCTTGGGGGTGCACAGGCTCGTAGGTACATACCCCGATCATGCACCACTAAATGAGACACACAATTAGCATCTTAATATAAGGAAATTATTACAGTTCGAAATCTTACATAAATGTTACTTCCAATTGTACGTTTTAATTCTTTTGTAAAATTTTTAACATTTATTAATGAAGCTAAGAATAGTAACAAAGAAGGATAATTATTTACCTTTTCTATTTCCGCACTGTTAATCCATCCCCGCCCTCTGAAGATATACATTTCCATTGAGAAAACACCAAAGCGTGAACAAATGGATGTGTAATTGCCCTTATACGAATACTGTGGACAAAATTTTAAGACACGTTGATTTTCATTGCATGGCGATATTGGCAAAATACTTGTTTATTCTTATTTTCATAGGTATGAGAAAGATGCATAGGAGACTTTGATCAATCCATAAATCTGTGAAAACACAAAATTGAGAGGAAATATACAATAAGGCGAAGTTAACATTGTGTCAAACGTAATCATAAAATCCAAAAAACATATACAAAATCGAGTTGTAGGGCAAGCACGGACTCCGACAAAGGCGAAGTAGATTCAGGTGCCATGGAGGAGTAAGCATCCTCTGCTGACCGGTCACACCCGCCGTGAGCCCCTTAGTCGAAATAAAAATAAACGGGATTACCCGTTAGTCAAATCTAGTTAGGAAAATGACAGTCTAACAAAGGTATGAAACAAATCAGTTAACATATGACTTAGTGATAATTTGTTAATCGCAAAACAAGGTCATTTTTAGCGACCGTAATTTGCGAAATGATGACTTTAAAACGAGATTCGTTATAAACCCTGCAGCCATCAACTTTTTGTTTAGGTATTTGGCCTCGCTTTAAAAATCCGGCATACGCATAGCATGCTCTTGCGTAATCGACATCAAACTGGGAGATATACACACCATAGCAGGTGAAGGGATATACTACATAGAAAAGGAAAGTGCTGAACGATTGCAAAGTCAAAGTCATCACGCTTATCATATAATGTAGTTGTCAGTCGCCATTAGAGTCAATGTTAAAGTAAAAATATCCAAATATGAAAGCAGATAGTCAGATTCTGTGGTTGTCCTTTATGTCGAGTTTTCGGGATATATCAAATGAACATAATTGTGAAAATGATGATTGTTAATTTGATAGCACATCATCTATAATACCTATATGTAAGGCTTGAAGGACACGGCCAAGTTTTTTGTTTTTACCCGTTAACAGTTTCTGTAACAAATTCTGCTTCATATGAATACAAAATAAGTCTGCAGATTAAGGGGGCACAATTATGCCCATAGGAATACCACGGATTGTTGGGAAGACCTGGTCTCCAAAGACTACATAAATATTATCTATAAGAAACCAAGGCATGCTTCTTAATATGCTTACTATTCAGGTAACTTTGGTGGGCAATCAGAGTGTTTTCTAAACAAAATATGTGTCTTGTTTCCCAAAACGACTAGAAATTCGTATTTTCGGCGGTGCCGTTGGTTTGTTTAAAAAGCAATTATCTATAATCTGAAAAAGCCTAGATTTTAATTTATTAAAAATATATAAATATTTGAATATCAAGCTCATCGCTTTCAATTATGAAATAACTTAGTGATGCGAGTGTCTGTTATACATAAATAAAAAACCTACAAGGCTAATGATGTAAAGGCAAAGATAATGAACAGTGATAAATTTCGTAAGTACCAACTGGAATACAGAAACAAGACATGGGCAAACACGGACCCCTGGAAACACCAGAGGTGGGATCAGGTGCCTAGGAGGAGTAAGCATCTCCAGTTGGCTTGTCACTTCCGCCGTGATAAGGTAAAAGTAGCAATCCGTAGTAAATTCAGTGTATGAAAAACGGCTTAATAATTGCTATGAAGCACATCAGACTGTATTTGACACAATGGCAGACCATACTGGCAAACTAAATCGTTATAACAACCATAAAATTTGCGAAATACTGCCCTCAAACGTGAATGTTGAAAACCCTACAACAGCAACTTGTTTGTTAGTAGCCTGCCTGATGGAATGTTAGTGTTTATTATAATTCCTCTATGCTGTAAATCTAGAAGGCACTGTCTAGATAACACCTTAGGATGTATTTAAGGCTTGACTTACTTTGCAGAGTGATGCTTCAGGCCCACGAATATGTTTACACTGAGCATCAGCATCAAAAATCTGCCCGGGCAAACTTGTGAAGTTGTTCAAAGCTGTGGGATCAAACGTTCCACTCAATGTTGTCATGCAATTAGAATCCGCACTAATAAAATAAATGGGTGTTGTTGTGAAACCTCATCAATGACTGAACCATTTTACACTGGAAATAACCCCCCCCCCAAATTTACCCAAATGATAGAATGTATATTTTAGTGACATCTTAAGAAATCTTAACTCCCCAAAGCGACAAAAATGTTCTATTGACACTTTATCCTGAAGCACTATGTACTGGAAATTCTACAAATTTCTACTATTCTGACACATATAAAACATTTTTCGTTTACATACGAGTTCAAACTGTTGATATAGGTGGTAAATTCTTTCGTTGAACAAGATGAAAATTTCCAAGGATTTGTATTTTTAACCAAGGAAGTCGAAGGTGCCATTATGTAGGAATCTTTACCATCGCAGCCATTGATATTGATATCGTCATGACCAGCACCTAAGCTAATGTAATGGAAGAAATTTATGGTTAGAGAGACCTACCAATCATATTTTTTCAACAGTGTGTTTTTGAGATGTCCTTACCTATGTCCCAGTTCATGTGCAGCGATTGTAAGGATGACAAAGTCGAAATGGTCCTCGACAATAGATACGCGTTTAGACTGGCAAAGCTGTGAAAACCAAGCTAGCCCAGAAAGGCTACTTGATCCATCACTTGTAAAATCGAATCTGAGTGAAAAAACAAAAATATGAATGATAAATATGGAAGACACTATTCAAAACAAAACTGGGAAAATTTAAGTGGTCAGTCATATTGTGGTATGCATGGGGAGTTAAGTTATTTCTGCTATATTGCCTTACTGCGGTATATCATCATATCGTTTTTACTTTTAAAAGAAAATTACTTTGGTAGAAACCATTCTGACTTTCATTGTCAATGTAAAGGCAAATATAACGAACAGTGATCAATCTCGTAAGTCCTAAATAGAATACGAAAACAAGGGTTGGGCAAACACGGACCCCTGGACACACCAGAGGTAGGGTTAGGTGTCCAGGAGGAATACGTATCCACTGTTGACCGGTCACACCCGCCGTGAGCCCATAGTCTTGATCATCTTTTTATACTTATGAGAAACTCATTATAGATCATTAAACTAAAAAGGAACTTTGTACGATTGTTGAAAGTGTGTAAACTTATTTCAATCATCACAACTAGATTTGGGGAAAATGCAAGGAAACGGCATATATATTACTTTAATATATGTCTTGACGCGGCGATTGCAGTAAGACACCTTCATTGTAGTATGCTCCAAAGCCTCTTGAATGTAAGCATCATGTACCTTGAAAACAGCATTGCATGATCATAACCAGGGAGACCGGAAGTGTTCTGTACCCAGGCTGTGACGGAATCTAAAACAGTTTCCCCATCCACCTTTGGTTTTGGACTGGAGGAATCTTTATGCTTTTCAGTGAAGGAAGATTTTGCTGTTGTCTAAGCAGTATAAATTATAATAACCATTAATTGAAATAAGATAGAGGGGTGTAATGCAGAAATTTTAATATCGGTATTGCTAAGACATTAATCGTCCTCGTTCCGTTAATTCCATTATTGTTTCACATTTTATACATGAAAGTCCGCATTATTAAGCACGTGAAATTGGTGCCTTTCTGATAAGAAAATATTGTTGTGAAGAAAACACTTATATCGTACATCGCTACATGAACGACAAATCAAAACTTTGTAGGCAATCAGGCAGACCAAAAAACTAACATCATGCAGACTGTAGATCCCTCCGTAAACGCCAGAGGATCACTCGGTGTAGAATACTCTGTTCTGAGATGTTTCGTAGCGTACGTCCTCAATTGAAATGTTGAATAAGTAAAGGGGGTTGTTAAAGCTCAACCGACATGGTAATAGACAAAAATTTTTCTAAGAGATTGCAAGTATTATCTAACCACATATCGTTGAGTTTCATAGATACCCCTGCAGTAGTCTCATTGCAGCAATATACCCTCGCATCATATCAGAACTAACTGCAAGTAAAATAGGAATCAATATTCTAGGGGTTCACGTTCACAGGTTTTACGGAAATTGATGTATCAATTAGTAAGACATCGTAGTTAATAAGGTGAAGATAACAACACAGTGGTCACTCTTAAGTCCTAACCGGAATACTATAATGATAAGAGTTGGAAAAACACAACCCCAAGAGTCTAAGAGGACTCTAGATATCCAGAGTGATCGGTGCCTGGGAGGAGTAAGCATACCCTGTACATGAAGTGTGGCAGTCACGTAATAAAAATAATGTGATGCACAGACGGATTCTTTGAAGATTTGTTTACATGTCCTCTATTTCATACCCCAGTGATATTTATTTAAAAACATGTATATGACAAACAGCAGTTCATAAAATGAGTGCCATTATACTAACCATCAGCCATACACCATGACAACATGTTGACCTGGAAACTCTGTGCTTCTGAAGTATCTATGAATGTACTGAACTTATAAAATTTTGATTATTTTGACAAAAGATTTCTGTCGTTATCATTCTGAATGAGACTATTTGTATCTGACTGCATTTGATATGTATAGTTGGGAAGATATGAAAAGGGGATCAATCAAAGTTTTGAATTTTGAGAAATTTCCAACGAAGCACAGACATTACACGTTTAAAATATTGGTGTAATAAATTAGTTGTCATGGATTTCATGCAATAATAGTAATGAGCTACCTTCTTTCTGAACAGATGATGGTTCTTAT